>JAODXP020008531.1:0-11471 GCA_027497455.2 Sardinella longiceps
CCTCATAATTTTTCTGCCTCACTAGCGAATCGCCCAACTTGATGAAGGTTAATCTATACTGGAACGTTGAAACTGGGCTATTCAAGATTAATTAATTAATCAATTAAATTGGAGCTAAATTAATGTGAGGAACTCTTTTGAGTTATTTGTTTGAAACACAGGTGGGTATATCCCAGCTGTATATTTTCATTCTAATTGGGGACTTTGCCTATGTTGATATTTACCTTAAAACCAAACCTATGGGGGCGCCATGGCTCAGTGGGCTAGAGCGTCATACCATTACACCGGTGACCTGGGTTTGAGTCCGACCTGAGGTCATTTCCCGATTCCACCCCATCTCTCTCTCCCACTTGTGTCCTGTCCATCTCTATACTGTTTTATCTGATTAAAGGCAAAAAGCCCCCAAAAATGTCTTATATCTAATATCTAAAATTTCTAAAAAAAAAAAAAAAAAGGGATATTATTGTTACGTCCCTTATTACCCCTAGGTGGTCCTTTCCCCCCTGTTGCTCTGTATGTAGCAACTTCATCAGTGAGCCACCAGGTGGACACAGAGTTCATCACTTTGTTATTTTAGTTTGTTTCTTTTGTGACAATCTTAGTCAGTGCATTCTCTAAAAGGGTTTATTGTCTTTGTAGTATGCAATGTGTTAATTCGATATGTCTGGCATGTTATTGAATGGACTTTGGTATTGCTTAGTAGTGGACATGAGGCCCCCTGTTGGCCACCTATGTTTTTCTGTTTTTCAGCTATGACTATTCATTATCTGACTTTGTCATTGGTTAATTGATGATCCATTGCTCACACCTGTTAACCCACCCATCTTGTGGCTTTTAACCAGACCTGTCTCAGAATGAAATTGCTCACTTCCTGACAAAAGCTTCTAACCGAAAAGCATCAAAAAGCATGTTTTTCAATCATGATTTGCCCATAAAATAAAGGCATTTGAACTTTTTTCACCAGATGAGTGCCTTGGTATCATCTAAACAAGACCTTTCCCAAAGAGCACCATCCTACAAATAATATAGTTCCAGGCAGCATTCCAACTCAACAGTTTTTTTGAGTTCATTATGTGCTTTAACTCTAGTTATCACTATCCCACCAACCTCTGCAACACCCTTCACCAGCATCCACTGCAGACAGAGAATCAGAACAAGGTATGAGAACCCCCCCCCCTTGTGGTAAAATAGCTATGCTTTAATAAAAAATATTCTTTGCACCTTCCCTGAAAAAAAACACAGCAGCGTTCTCCTTTCACTTGAATTTCTCCACAAACACAAAACACTCTATTACACTCAGAAACACAATTTCTTTCATAAAGTACAAAAGGGACATGGAAAAACACCACTACACATATTTAGAGGATATCCGGAAGAAAACAAACAACTTGCTCAACGCATACAAGACAATTATGTAGAATTATGTTGTGGAATTTGATCTACACTGGTTATGTGTGGCTCCTCATTATGACATTCCAAATGATGTGCAGATCTCTCACTCTGCAATTGTATATTTCCTTCTCAGAAAATGGATGAATTATTTGGCGGGTCCGGTGTAGGGAGCGCCCCACAGCGGGCACAATATCCACCACTCCTTGTTCCGAAGAGCATTAGCAAGAGCAGAAGAAGAAGAAGCAGCAACAACCTCAGCAGCTTCTGCCTCTATGGCCTCTGCTCCTCCACCCAGACCAGGCCAGCAGGAGAGCAGCTAGGCAGGCTAGCTAGGCAAACTTTTTTGAGGCCAATGAGGCGCTGGAATCCTTGATGGGCCCCGATCTGAAGAGGTGGAGGGTGAAGCATGGACGTCACTAGGATCCATAGTCAAGGGGGGCTTAGCCCCAGAGGGGTAGTATGTAGATGCGCGCGCAGAGCGCGCGCTCGAAAATTTTTAATAAATAAATTATATTATAGGCCTACAGTGTATATGTGTGTATATTGCCAACTATTTATTACTTGAAGGACATTTATCAGAATATCTCATATCTTAGGCTATTTTTATTAACAAAATTAGTCTAAATCAATTCATCAGACTGGTTTGTGAAGAGAGATGTTTGCAAATATCTCCATCAATGACTGTGGTGTAAATGAACTAGGCTCTTCTATATAGCTGCATTTATTTCAGTCTAATGCCAGTGATGTTCACAAGTCATTTTTTCCAAGTCCAAGTCAAGTCTCAAGTCTTTGTACTCAAGTCCAAGTCAAGTCTCAAGTCCTTGGGAGCAATTCCAAGTCAAGTCTCAAGTCCTTGGGAGCAATTCCAAGTCAAGTCTCGAGTCTTTCGTCCCAAGACCAAGTCAAGTCTCAAGTCAAGTCTCAAATGACTGAAATTAACTATTAACCTTTTTTGTCTGTCTGAGATGATACTGGATAACTGTTAGGCTATATTAAGTGTTGGGGGGGGGGGGGGGGCATGGTATGGTGCATAGTATCTTTAGAGGGCTATGTAAATTCCAAATTGTGAAGAAACATGAAAGTTTTGTTTAAACTTAAATATTTAGAAAACAAATAACACAGATAGGCTACATTATGCTGTATAGCATTTCCATTCTTGAGGTCTAAAATCCTATTTTGATCAACTGCATTTTAATATCATATTACAGAAACTTCTTATCTTAAATCCATAGGATTTAAAATTTGGTATTACAGAAACAAATCATGTAGCCTATGGGATGTTTTTTTTTTCCGTCCTATATTAGTATAAGATACTTATTCATCCTCTATTTCAATAAACTGTATTATTCAAGGAAATGTACAGGCTATTATATTTATCAGCTTATTCATATATTGTTGGTTCACAGAAAGTTTTAAATAGTTTGATCTTTTTCATGACAGCCAGTTATAGGCCTAGATCTAATATAATGGATAATTACACTACTCACCTCAACATGCTTTTTTCATTCAAGCCACCATGGGCAATACTGAATTCACTGTTACCAACAGTGCATCTGTTGAAATTGTCATTATTTTTTAACTCTTATCAGGCAAGTGTATTGTTTTGTATAATCAGAGGTAAAATGGGTCTTATACTCTTTCTCTGCCATACCGATCCTGTTGACATTACCGTAGGCTACTGACTGAACTGAAGATTACCTCGACTCCGCCCACTGATAGCTGATTGGTTTACTCAGCAAAGTGAGCCAATCAGGACGCTCTATGTCTTGCATGCACCCTCCATGCTCTAGCACGCACACCAGGGCTGGACTGGGACAAAAAAATGGCCTGGGCATTTTTGGCCATGGCGGCCCTCCATGATTTTATTCAATAATAATAATGTTGTGGCTAGCTAAAATAACCCTCTAAGTTGGACATGTTGCATGAACATTAGAGATTTAATTAAACTAGCCCAATATCCTTCATGAAAATTAAGAGTAGGCTAAATGACAGCCTCGGCCCAAAAGTTACCGTCGGCCCACCGGGCATTGCCCTGTATGCCCTATGGCCAGTCCATGCCTGACGCACACACACACGCCGTTCCCTCAGGCACCCCTTCTCTCTCTGTCCCTCTCGCTCACTCTCACATGCGCGCATATAGATGCGCGATGTAGACGTAAATGTTTCACGTGCATACCCTGGCTTACTAGTTCTAGATTCCGGGAGATATTATTCTATTTGCGGGCATCAGGGAGGCATTATCAATATCAGGATGTCTGCACAAACTAGGCAATATAACATAGCATTGCTAGCCTGGCGAATGCCAAACTAAAATCACAAGTGATATTTAGTCTGGGGACCTACCTATTGCATTTCTCGTAGCGGAAGCATCGTTTACAATTGTCCATAGCCGTTTGTTGGGCGCTATGGATGTCTATCATAGCGTCTGTACATACCTCGGAGCCAATACCAGAGCCACCAGGTGACGTACAATGCAATCGAGGGCCGTACAAATCCCTTTTTGTTCTGCGATTGGATACCGAAAGTAAGCGAGAAAAACGGCCATGGTCACCATGCTCCTCTGCAGAGTGAAATGAAATAAGCGAGCAAAGGAGCATGGGAATTCCCAGGCTATAGCATTGCACTGAGCAAGATACAACAATGGTAACAGCTAGCTTAGTTCAAATCCTAGGGACATCTGATGATACAGTCAAATATGAAAGTTTCTAAAACATTTATTCTGCACAATGAGCATACAATAGCTACTACAATATTATGCTAGGCTATAGCAAATAAATATGTCCATCAATGCATGTTGGACAAACTAATATGGCATAGACTACAGGCTAATGTATATTTCATAGTTCAGTCTTTTGAAGAATATGTTGCCTAGAAATTTGCTGGATCAGACTATAGCCTACCAAACTTCAGATTTAAGACTATTTTTCCTGCTCAACTTGAAGCATAGTTCGTCAACAGTTACAACAAGAAAAAAAATGCTCTCAGTGGATGCAGGCAGAGCTGGAGAATTTACTGAGAAATTTCACATGTACTTACAGTGGACTTTCTCGTGGACCGTTTATCATAGCAATTAGTGACTAGTGCCATTGGAAAGCTTGGAGCCTACTGAATCCGATGGTGTCCGGAGATCGCGTATCTGACGTTAACTCCGCGAGTAATATAACCGCTAAGAATGGATGTAATTTACATAAAATGAAAATAATCTGCCCAGCGTTAGGGGGCTTGGGGAAATTTAGGGAGGCTTGAGCCCCCCAAAATGGACCTAACAACGTCCATGGGGTGAAGGATAGGAGGAGGAGGAGGGTATTTCGGCGGAAGCTACTGAGCGCACTCTCCGATACCTGCATTCTTGCATTCCACTAAATCGTTACTTATGTGGTGCGGGTGCCTTGTGCCCCCGAGAATTGTTGTGGTTTGTGTATTTACAGCTTGTTTTTCTCTGGTATTGTACCCTTTTAAGTTGGCTACGTCTTGGGCTTCCCTCAGAGGTGTGGCAGCAGCCGATATTTGTGCAGCGGCTTCTTGGTCTACGCCATGCACTTTTACCAGATTTTACAGGGTGGAAGTAACTCGCCCAGCTCCGGTCGGCGGTGCCGCCCTCATGTCCGTGACCGAGCGAGGTTTATGACTTGATTTTAACATTTGTTCTGGGTTCCTTACGACTCTTTTTATATAAGTCATCCCTTTTTAGACCGTAGTGATGGGTCAGAGTGAGGGCAAAACAGATCGTAGGTTACAAATGTAACTATGAATCTGTGAGACAGAGGGATGACCGTCACTATCCTTGTCGCTCGAACCATTCTGAGGTGCTCAAGGTAGGAGACTGAACCGGGAGCATTCTCTGCTATTTACAAACGTGAGTCGTTCTGCTGCCGGTGGTCATGGACATTTGTTGACATAATAGTCTCGGTGATAGGCAGAACGAAGGTGATCATTCGTTTTTAGACCGTAGTGACGGTCATCCCTTGGTCTCACAGATCCATAGTTACATTAGTAACCTACGTTTTCTTCATTTTTGGTGGTAGAGAGTGGAGTAGGGAAAGGCAGAAACTATTTGGCAAAGATAGAGAGGAAAATCATGATAACGCTTTCAGCTTCTTGAAGTTTCTGTGGATTTAAAACAGTGGTTGGTTATGGTCACTCCAAAACAATGACTAAACGTCTGGGGACCACGGCTCAGAGATCCCCTGCTCATTTAGCCTGGATTTTAATCTTCCATTTACCGTGAGCTGCTGAGTGGAGGCACAGCAGGAGTCTTGATGATTTGAGGCACTGCAAGTAAACCCAAAAAACATTGCACCCTGTGGAATCTATCACAAAAATCCTCACAAAAACAGTTTGGGGCAAAAATGGGAAAGTAACATAACACGAAAATAAGAGGCGTGTGTTGCGTCCAAACAAAACAATGTGTGGAGTTACAAAGTAAGAGGCATGTGTTTGTTTTTGTTGTGTCCAAACAAAACAAAACAAAATGTGTGAAGTTATAAACTGTTGCACACAGCGTCCCTGTGCTTGGTCCGTTGCGTCTGATGCATCCTCTGGTAGTTGGTCTCCAAGCACAAGGCAGGTGTTGTGAAGGATGCAGCACGCCATAATCGCTGCAATGACTTTTTCCACCTTCGAGAAATGCAGCCGTTTCAGTGGACAGAATTTTCCTTTTAGATTCCCAAAGGCATGCTCTATGACCATACATGCAGCATGGAGCTTGTGGTTATAATTACGCTGCCGTGCTGTTAAGTGGCTGTTATCTCAATATGGCTTCAGTAATTCAGGCTAGGCCGAGTCCTCAACGATGTGCATTCCCTCTGGTATGAGGGAACGGGGGGTCCTCAGCCAAGGCAGTTTGCCGAAAGGCACGGACATCATGCCAACTGTCTGGATGGCCTGCATTATTGTGACAGAAACGCCTCTCACAGAATCCAGTCAGAATAACAGAATAATACTGCTTTCTGCTGAGATATGAAATGGGGTTAATGGTTGGCCTTCTGATGGCAATGTGGCACCCATCCACAGCACACACTGTGCCTGGGAAGCCAGCTCGGGCAAACCCCAGCTCCGACCTTTGTAAGGCCTCCCCCTCTGACCATGAAACATGGTGTGCAAAATGTGTATTAATGAGCCTACAGAAATGAAGGTGCACTGACAGAGTCGATTTTGAGAAATTAAATCTGTCAGCAACGAGCCTATATGCCTCTTGATTTACAAGAGTCCAGGGGCTTGCATCCATGGACACATGGGTAATTTACTGTTGCTCAGTGGATTCAGGTACATCAGGACCGATAGTAATCTACTACCCTCTAGTCAAGATCCAGTCAGAGTAAGACCACTACATACAGAATTATCTAATTATCAATTATGCCTGAATTGCTGAAAGAGTGGGTAGTTTAAAGAACTCATACATAATTACTATAACATAAAACACCTCCACATAGGCTATATTCGAGAGTCTATGAAATGGCTCTGAAATTCAGAGGGCAGTAGCCTAGCACATGGGGACAACTTGTCCTCAACATCTAAGTGTACATGATTTTAGGAACATACCCTGACAGCAGATGTAAATGCAACTAGTCAGATTATATTTCAGATTTAGACAGACTACAACCAATGGATGGATGACTCTAAAGGCGTGCATGATTATCATATTATGCGTTGTTAAAGCTAGACTTTTCTTTAGACTTACTGAATCGTTCAGAAGCAAGCTGTTGTCTCATGGCGGGTGGGTCACATTCATTAGTTTGCATCCGATGTCCTCTTTGTTCAGTACTCCGAATTATATGTTAATCTACCGCATTCTATTTTTGACATTCTATTCTGATAGGCTACCGCTTGCCTCGTCATCCAGCGGAGAAGCGTTGACAGTTTTTGCCGAACCAAGTGGTTGCCTATCAAATCTTCTGTGTGCAAAGTTGTTGTGACAGACGATAGCTAAACAAAAAGTTCCTATCCAAATAAAGGTCAGAGACGCAGGTTTTTCAGAAGCTTTCATTATGGAAAAGCGACTTACAATGGCCGTGGCCAACAGGCCAATCATTTACAACAAATCACTGCAAGAATATCGGGACACTATGAGAAAAAATACTGTTCAATATCAAAATATAATTTAACCTGTTCGCAAGCCTGTCCCTGTAAATATTAACCACCACTATTGATTCCGTATGTCTGTACTGGCTTGAAATTTTGAATTAGCACCCACATTAACTGGGGTAGACTCTCCATGTATTGCCGCCATCTTGGAATACGGAAGCTGAAAACGGTCATATCTTTCGCGTTTTTGCTATCGACTGACAATAGACTGACATCCACGTGCAGGCTTCCGTAGCTGTAATACGTCATTTGCGTTGCGTTACGCTTAATTTCTCTCGAAGGCTACACATTGGGGCTTTAAATCACCTGTTTAGAATTTTCCTAACTACATATGTCACAGGTTAAGGTAGGTGGGGTCACACATCGGCAGCCACTTAGCTGAGGGCAATGAGAATGGATAATTGCGAAAATAAAGAGTTGGCAGCCACTTTGCAGCTGAGAATGAAAATGATCAATTGACTAATTATGGGTACTGCGCTGCGTTCTAGACTTCCATCTTGCCATTATTTCTGTAAAACTGTGGCGTTTTCAAGATGACGTAACGTTACAAAACGTTTACTACGTCACCCATAGGGATGAATGGGAACTGTTATGTTACGTTACAAAACGTTACGACTGTTGAATTCGCCTCTGGTCACCTCGTTGGCCGCTATCCCTTTCAGGTGTGAGGGAAATGTTGCACCTGTGTAAATGGAGTGACAATCAAGTGCATGATAAAAGCAACAAAATGGCCACTACTGACCTCTTGCTTGTTCACAGGCATTTGGAATATATGCTTTGGTAAGAGGTTATGGCTAGCTCTTAAAAGACTTAGAAAACTTTAATGTTCCCGAAGGACGATTTGTTGTACAGTGCAGCACAAACAAATGACAGATGAGACAAAAAGGAGCATATTCCACATGCCAAGGGCCCAATGTCTTAAAACAAAGAAACAAGCAAAATAAAAAATCTATGGCAGCCAATATTGCACTTCCCAAAAGGGCCCATAAGTAAATAAGCCATAAATAAATAAAGAGCCTTTGATGGTGAAAGGTGTTATACACCCTCGGCTGCCAGGCCACTGCACCCTCCTGATTGAAGTGGTCACAGTAGGTCTTCCGCTGCTGGATGGCACTGCGTCTGATGTCACGTGCGCGCCTCCTTGGCACACGGGGAAGGGCTGATGGAGTTGCATGAGCAGCAGGATACTGTGTGGGTTGTGTGCTGGCCCTCTCCAGCGTCTTCAGCTGGAGGAAATTGTGCAAGACACAAGTGGCCTTGACGCAGACCTCGGCAACCTCAGGGCTGGTTGTGTTCACCCGCCGGTATATCCGCCACCTGGATGACAGGATGCCAAAGGCACACTCCACCACTAACCGTGCTCAGCTGAGGTGATAGTTAAAAACCCTCCTCTGCAGAGAAAGGTGTTGCCCAGGGAAAGACCGCAGCAGGTTAAGCTTTAGGGCAGGAGTGGGCAATTATTTTGGCCAAGGGGCCACATTGGCTTTTAGATATTTGACTAATGGGCCGGGTTAGTTAGTTAGTTAGTTAGTTATGTTTTATTTGATAGGGACAGATACACATCATGTAGGCTGTACAACAACCTAACAGAGAGGCATCATAGCATTTATAGCCAAGGGCTAATTTCCAATGCCCGTCCCTAGAAGGGCTTTCAGTTAACATAGGGTGTTAACAGTTAACCAATTGATGCCGGTAAATTGGTCTTAGACCAGTAGCCCCAGAACACATGTTAATATGCAGGTTAAAAATGGTGGAATTTGCATTTCATGAATAAGCTACAACACATTTGATAAATAAGGCCTATAATCTAAGTCACCATGACTAAATGAGAAATTATTTTATTTTGGGAAGGCTCCACGGGCCGCATTAAATAGCTCCGTGGACCGCATCTGGCCCCCGGGCCTTAGTTTGCCTAGGCATGCTTTAGGGGAAGGCTTCATCCCCCACAGAACGCAAATGGCAAAGGGCCCCTGTGCTCTGCTCCAGGAATGATATCATCTGGGGAACACCGAGGGTGCCATCACACTGGGCCCTCTCCAAATGCTGAGCTCTGCAGGATCCCACCATCACTGGTCCTACCAGAGCCGCTGGTCGCTGACATCCACCACTCTGAATAAGTAGTGTGCATCCACGACCGCCAGAAGGACCAACGAACAGGTGGACTTGTAGTTGAAGATGAGGGAACCCGAGTTGTGAGGAGCCTGCAAAACCACGCGCTTCCCAGCAATGGCACCAAGACAGTGTGGGAACTGCCACTGCTCCTGAAATTCGAAGCGATCGTCCTCCAATCCTCCATCGTTGGCACTGGCATCACTGGCATCACCTCATCCACCAGGGTGGCCCAGAGGGCACTCGCCACTTCACTATGCCACACACAGCAGAAAGACCAACTCCAGTAGCTGAAGGTAAATGGACTGCATTTATATACTTTTCTCACTCCTACGAGCACTCAAAGCAATTTGGGGTTGGGTATCTTGCTCAAGGACACCTCGATAGGGTTAGGTGGAGAGGGGCTCGAACCTGCAGTCTTCCGGTTGCCGAACGGCACCTCTACCAACCGCACCACCGCCTGAAGGCAATGGTCCGGAAGGAATCCCCACTAGCCAGACACCTGATGTGGGACATGCATTGTTCATTACTATTGTGAAACCAATTGAAATTGAATTTGTCACATACAATTATGAAAAGAACAATATGTAGCCTAGGCCTGTAACAATGGTTATTCTAATTCAAAGGGTGGAGAGAGATTGAGGACTTTGCGCTTTTGTTGGGCCTGAAAAGTCGTCTAGACCTACTTGAGACTAGCGAAAACACCCAGGCTGACAACTTTCTGTTGCCAGTTGTATTTGCTTTTTTTTGTTGCTTTTTTTGCCATACTGTGCACTTGTGTTGATTTTGCCAAAGTTGTGGCCTGCTGCTGTTGCAACTTTGTGATTGTGTCCTGCAGCCTTTGTGATTGCTAGCATAGGTCACTGCAGGTCATTTTTTCCTCTGCGCTCTGTCTCCCCCCTCAGGTCGTTGCTGGACGTGGCCATGGCCAATGATTTGTCCTAATCAGCTGGCCTATAATGGTTCTTGCTACACTCATTGAGAAAGAGCGCCGTTCTTTTCTTTTGTTTTTCGCATCCACACATTCACAGTCATAATCCCTTACATACTATACATTCGCTACATGCACCCTGGCTGACATAATAATGCTCACTACTAACAAAGACACCTGATGGCTTCTTTTATTTCATTTAATAAATTATTTAAAAGTTTGTCTATGAGTTTTCCTCATTTGTTCAAGGCCTTTGGGCCAGGCCTTGAACACATTAAAGTTGCCGTCCAGTGCCTACTGCACTGTGGCTTTGCACTGTTCTTACTGCATTTGTGTGGGCACACCTACAAAAATAGGAATTCACTAATTGAATATGATCGTGAATAAATTCAATTCAATTCAATTTTATTTGCAGAGTGCTCAGATATAGAGCATTGTCTCACGGCGCTTTACAGACAGTATGGGAAGCATCCATGAGAAACAGGGGCAAGGAAAACCCCCTACGCTTTACTAGTATTCATTTCTAGCAATAAAGTACACATTTGCTTTGAAAAGTGTTTGGTGGTGTTATTGCGTTTTCTTATAAGCCGCATGTTTATTCCTTGATAATGAATCCAAAGATTCATGGACATGGTACATGCAATCATGAGGTGTTGGAGTTGGTGTCAGTGACTTAGAAATCCTCTGGAGTACTCCTTAGTTGTCCCAGACTTAGGTGCTACTTCCAGCTCTAAATACCTTTGTGGAATTACCTTACGTAGAAAACAATTACCTCACTCACATCAGATGATGTGCTACGTAGCTTTTAAGTCACTCCCGACGCAACAATCTGATGTTGAAGCCATTTGGAGGGATTTCAAGCCCAATATTCTCTAACCGAACCAATCAGGACCGCTGGCTGTGTAACGGCTGCTGTAGAGGATGTGACGTAGCGGAGAAGCAACTGTTTTGAATC
>JAODXP020008532.1:0-20000 GCA_027497455.2 Sardinella longiceps
ATCTGTGCAATACACACATAATGTGCTGTAATGCAGTCAATAGACACTGTTTCACACCTCGACATGCCGAGGAGTTCTAAAAGCATTCCATGAGTAGTACTCTGAACCGTTCTATCATGTGCAATGCGACGGACTTATGCCTCTTTCTGACTGGCAGTCTTTTATGAGTATACTCATTGAGAGGACAGGTCAGCCTAGGCTAGGTTATATAATCTGTGCAATACACACCACATGCAGGTAGCCTAGGCTAGGTTATATAATCTGTGCAATACACACCACATGCAGGTAGCCTAGGCTATGTTATATAATCTGTGCAATACACACCACATGCAGGTAGCCTAGGCTATGTTATATAATCTGTGCAATACACACCACATACAGGTAGCCTAGGCTAGGTTATATAATCTGTGCAATACACACCACATACAGGTAGCCTAGGCTAGGCTATATAATCTGTGCAATACACACCACATACAGGTAGCCTAGGCTAGGCTATATAATCTGTGCAATACACACCACATACAGGTAGCCTAGGCTAGGCTATATAATCTGTGCAATACACACCACATACAGGTAGCCTAGGCTAGGCTATATAATCTGTGCAATACACACCACATACAGGTAGCCTAGGCTAGGCTATATAATCTGTGCAATACACACCACATACAGGTAGCCTAGGCTAGGCTATATAATCTGTGCAATACACACCACATACAGGTAGCCTAGGCTAGGCTATATAATCTGTGCAATACACACCACATACAGGTAGCCTAGGCTAGGTTATATAATCTGTGCAATACACACCACATACAGGTAGCCTAGGCTAGGTTATATAATCTGTGCAATACACACCACATACAGGTAGCCTAGGCTAGGCTATATAATATGTATCTGTGCAATACACACAGAATGAATAGACTCTGTTGTGCTGGGGCAAAACTGCGCTGTATTGCTGTATTTAGTTATTTCCAAGCTGTAGTCTGTAGTGTTTCTCATCCCAAACAAAACAGGCTGATTTCCTGCATTCATGTTTGAAACGGAGCTGCATGTTTCCATGGCTCAGTGTAATGATGATGGTGGTGGTGGTGCACAGAGAGATTCATCAGCAGAGGTTAATGGGGATCCGTGGGACGGTGCTCAGAGACACAGAGATAAACAGTCTCCATTTCCACCTTCACCCACGGACCTCCACTGCCTGTCACTCACACACACACACACACACACACACACACACACACACACACACACACACACACACACACACACTCAACACACACACACACACTCAGACAGGATGAAAGGAAAGAGGAGGTGGTGAGGAGGAAAATAAAAGCAGACAAAGACAGAGAGGGAGAGAGAAAGAGAGAGAGAGAGGGAGGGGGAGGGAGAGAGAGAGAGAGAGAGAAAGAAAGAGAGAGAGAGGAGGAGGATACGGTGCCCATGAAATTATAATGCTGCGAGCCGCCGTGCACAGGAAGACAGATGAAAAGCGTTTTCACACTTTCACATGATGAAAAGGAAAATGCTTGTAAAAATTGTGTTTGAGGCACAAACCACAGCGAGACAAAGGAGCCATTTGGGACACTTGACAATACAAATTGTGTAAAGACCGAGGCAGAGCCTACAGTAGTATCAGGACAATAGACACTCACACCTGATTCAACAGTACAGCTCACCTCCTGTGTTTGGGTGGGGACCCGGAGTGGTGTTGGTGTTCTTTTTTTTTTTTAAATATTAGATATTAGATATTTTGCCTTTAATCGGATAGGACAGTATAGAGGTGGACAGGAAAGTGGGAGATGGGGTAATCTGGAAATTACCTCGGGTCGGACTTGAACCTGGGTCCCCAGAGTAATGGTATGACGCTTTAGCCTACTGAGCCACGGTGCCCCCCAGGGACCCAGAGCGAGTGTTGAACGGCAAAGCCCTGGTTGGCTCGGAGCTCGGGCGACTAGCTGCTTCAGTTGGTGAAGAGTTTGGCTGAAAGCGAAGCCCCTGTAAACTGTGATTCCTCAAAGAGAGCAGCGCTGAGGAGTGCGGAGCCGAGCCAAAGACGAGATACGAGGGGCCCCGGTGGTCTGGGCCGCATCCAGGATCTCTCCCTCCCTCTCTCTGCCTCGCTCTCTCTCTCTATCGCTCTCTCTCTGTCTCTCTCCCTCTCTCTCTCCTTCCCTCTCTCTCCTCTCCTCCATCTTTGGCTTGTCCACAGCAGGGTAGAGAAATGTGTATCTTACTGAATGTCTGGCTGAGAGGCGAGAGAGAGAGAGTGGGGGAGAGAGAGAGAGAAAGAAAGAAAGGAAAAAAGAGAGAGAGAGAGAGAGAGAATGCTCATTTGGACCTTTGTCATGGTTGGCATTTAAAGCAGAACCGAGACGGAGATAAAGTGTGCTGTTCAACTGAAAATATGTCTGCATTGCAGAACACTGATCCATCTCTATGTTGTTCAGCTTTCATGTACTGGAACCCATAAATGGAAACGTCCACTTGCATCCAAGTTGAAATGCAAACCAGACCTCGCAGCCTAAAGGAGGCGTTGATGCTCATCACCCCATTTTCTCTGCTCGCTGATGGCGGCCATCTTGCTATGGCCATGATGCGGCTAACCCACAGAAAACAGGACTGGGTTTCCATTCCAGATCTGAGTTTCCATTTTGGGATGCAAACAGTAGATATTTTATCAGCTCATTTCACATAGAGGCATTCATCAACATCATCATCATAATCAGCCAGGCTAACGCTTCGGCTCATTGAGCTTGTCCACTGTGTCAGGGATCAGTCCATAAGGTTAGGTTTCCAAAGGCTCAGGGCCGTGCGGCCAATCAGTGACAATAGAGAGTGGTCTGAAAGTGATGATGTTGAACTGAAATGATGCATTCCAGCGCACAACATACATCCTAACCAAACAGTAGAGTTTGGTTAAAGCAGAAATGTATCTACCCACCGGGAAGCAAACGTAAAAACTAGCAAAGTATTCCGTATTTTTTAAAATTCACATTTTTTAAAATTACTTTTACCTGTATTACACTAGCCTGGGAGTTTCCATGCTTCTTTGCGTGATCCATTTCATTTCACTCTGCAAAGCAGCATAGTGACCATGGCCGATTTTTTCGCCTGCTTTTGGTATCCAATCACAGAACGAAAAGGGACAATTGCATTTTACGTCACGTGGTGGGTCTGGTATTGGCTCTGAGCTATATACTGACGCTATGATAGACATTCGTAGCACCCAATAAACGGCTCTGGACAATTGTCAACGACGCTTCTGCTACAAGAAAAGCAATAGGTGGATCTCCAGACTAATTATCACTTGTGATTATTTAGTTTGCTTGATAGCCAGGCTAGCATTAAACCCTTTGTATGGCTGAAGCACAAGCTACACACCTCTGAGAGGTGGGGAGGCTAGTTAGCGGTACTCTGTGAGTGTTTGAGTGGAAGGCTAGTTAGCGGTGCTCTGTGAGCGTTTGAATGGAAGGCTAGTTAGCGGTGCTCTGTGAGCGTTTGAATGGGTCTGAATCAGTGGGCATCTAAAAACAGGAAGCTGGACGGAGCCGAGGGGCCGGATGAGGAAGGGGCCCTCAGGTGGGGGAGGGGCCAATCCATTGTGGCCCACGGGCAGGGAAGCGCCCGACATCCCCGCTACCCTACTGAGAACAGGATGCCCTGGGCCTCCCGGGAGGTGTGTGAGTGTGTGTGTGTGTGTGTGTGTGTGTGTGTAGGGGAGGGCACTGGGGCTGCAGGTACCCTTAGTAACCTCTGCACAGTCCAGGGCAGGAAAACCACATGGCCAGCCAGCATGACACTGCCCTCCAGCCGCATCCTGCAGAGAACACACACACACACACACACACACACACACACACACACACACACACACACACACACACAGCCCTTGTAACAACGCTCCAGCTACATCCTGTAGTGGAGACACACACATCCTCAGGTATGGAGAACCTGCTGTGGTTTTGGAAAATGGGACAGACTGACTTACAGTACAAAATGCAACATGAGAGGTCTAACATATGAACTCACTGCCGCACATCAGCACTACAGGCAACACTCAGGACAACTCACCAACGCATATCAACACTCAGAACACACACACACACACACACACACTCAGAACACACACACACACACACACACACACACAACACTCAGAACATACACAGACACAAATCAGCACTACAGGCAACACTCAGGACAACTCACCAACGCATATTAACACTCAGAACACAGACACACACACAACACTCAGAACATACACAGACACAAATCAGCACTACAGGCAACATTCAAGACAACTCACCAAAGCATATCTGCTGTAAACGCAACACTCAGAACAACTCAGAGGCATATTAGGACTACAGGCAACACACAGGACACACAATGCTGCACATCACACACACAGTCCTACAGGCAATACGACACAGGCACTGGACTAGGCGACACTCAGAACAACACACCACCGGACGACTAAGCAACACTCAGACGCTATCATACTAGGCACGCACATACACAACACTATACGCAGCACAGCACACAACACACACACACACAGGACTGCGGACAACGGACACAACACACACCACTGCTGCAAACCGCTACATATCAGGAATAAAGGCAACACAGTGAAAAGGACGGAATACACACAGGATAAAACACAAGCTGCTGTCAATGCCTACAACTCCATGGCTGGGTTCCAAGTCCAGCACAAAAGGGAAATGGTAACTAGCATTTATCTGATTACATGCTCAAGCCTCACAGTGAGCTTACATGGTATAGCCACATGACCGATTACACACACACACACACACACACATAACGGGCCTCCTACACACACAATAGCTACACCTACACCAGGAGCAACACTATCTACTATCATCAGTATGTGTGAGAGAGAGAGTGAGTTGGTGAGAATGAGTGTGTGTGTGTGTGAGAGAGAGAGATGCTTTTGCTTTGGTCTCCATGTCCCAGTCCAAATCTGTGTGTGCAGGCTGGCTATCCCTCCATGAGACTGGGGAAGTGTGTGTGTGTGTGTGTGTGTGTGTGTCTGGCTGTACCTCCATGAGACTGGGGAAGTGTGTGTGTGTGTACAGGCTGGCTATCCCTCCATGAGACTGGGGAAGTGCGAGTGTGTGTGTGTGTGTGTAGGCTGGCTATCCCTCCATGAGACTGGGGAAGTGTGTGTGTGTGTGTGTGTGCGTGTGTGTGTGTGTACAGGCTGGCTGTACCTCCATGAGACTGGGGAAGTGTGTGTGTGTGTGTGTGTGTGTACAGGCTGGCTGTGCCTCCATGAGGCTGGGGAAGTGTGTGTGTGTGTGTGTACAGGCTGGCTGTGCCTCCATGAGACTGGGGAAGCAGGTTGAGTTGTCTACTGGTGCCTCCTTCAGGGGGTCCGCCGTGCCACTGAGGCCTTTGAAGAGGCTTAGGACGGACCTGGCACACAGCCCACACACACACACACACACACACACACAGAGCCTCAACACTGGCACAGAGCCCAGAGAAGGGAAGTTGGAAAACGTCTTCAAAGCATGAAGTACTTCAGCAGAAACACACACACACACACACACGCAATGCAGAACTAGTGATCACAGAAATGAGGTCCTTGTGAGTGAAGATGAAGAGTTATATTTACTGAAGTCATTCCTCAGGGGAGCACACTTCACTTCCATAGCTAGCTGCTAACAGCCAGAGGATTTGTAACACCATGGCCTCCTGTATACTGCAATAATTCAACATCATGGGCTTGCCTCATGGAGAAATCACAAATAATACAGTTTTGAAAACCTTGAACTAATTTAAATTCAGCACCATAAGTATGCTTACCTACATTATTGTTAAAATTATGCCATGCAACCTTAACTGAGATACTAACCTGGGCACGGTAAGAACACAAATCTGAGTAGGAAAAGACTGACTTAGACTGACCTCTGGTGGAAGGTGGAAACGTTGCAGTTTAGGACATTGCTGTTTACCTACATGTACATGCAGTATTAGAATACACACACTCACACACACACAAACATTTCACAAATTTTGTTTATTACAACAGATTCTGCAGCTGCGAACAATAAACAAAAGTGTATTACAGTCAGTCTTTAAGTGTTCAGAATGCTAAACAGCCATTTAACTGAAATTGAAACCCTGGTCATACGTTGTCTTTATAAAAATCCCTTTCGAAAAAATAAAAATAAAAAGCCTTCATCTCCCATTAATTTTACACAAACAAAAACTAAGTACAATTGTTCAAAATTAACTTAAGAACAGCACTTAAACATTAAGACTGAGATGAAACTAAAAAATAAAATATATTTTTCCTGAAATATATCACATTAAAACAATGATGCTAACTATAAAAACTTAACTACCTTAAAGACATTCTGAATAGAATACAGCTGGAATTCAAAACAAAAGGAATTTGACACAATTCCTGAAAGCATGGCAGTGGATAAATCTGCATACTATTGTGACGAGCAACAACAGTTTTGAGCTCAAACTCGACCTGCCTTGTGTGTGTGTGTGTGTGTGTGTGTGTGATGAACATCTAACGTAGGAGCCAGCCCTGGAATAGCTGGTGGCATGTTTGGAAGACCGTAGATGTTCTTCAGTGGGCTTCCATGTTGTGTCTAAGGTGTGTCTGTCAAGTTTGGATTTTGTCCTTCCAGCTTCAGGTCCAGCATTGATTGATAATCGAGTCACCAGACGTGACGACAGCCAAAATGGCAACATTTTTATATGCTTCCCGTGTCTGAGTAGCCAAGAACATTATTGTGGCCAAGATCATTACTTGTCTTAGAGCTCTGAAAACCCCCTGATTGCTTCGATTTGGGCTGAATCCTGCTGACGCGGCTCGGAGGGAGCCAAAACCCCGTACGGTATGAGGAGGCGTCACAGAGAAGGGGAAGACAAAGAAAAATAGGCGTCATAAACAAAACCAGGCAGGCTCCTGTCGCTTTCCCATTTTCCAAAATACAGAAGGAAATAATAATAATAATGAACAAAAAAAACAGCTGACCACAATTGAGCTGCTCAGGAAGACCTAACTAAAACCATATTTACATTTTTCTCAACACATAAAAACAAGAGACGAGTCAGGAAACAAACAAACAATAATTAAAAAAAAAAAAGAAATCTAACATAAACACACACACATACACACACACCACATCATCATGGAGACTGTGTGAATGGTGCAGTGTGAGGGAATGATCTCAGGAGTAGGTACTGTAGAACGGTAAAAAAAAACACCTTTCAGGCTCAGAACTCTAGAGGTCAATGAAGACGCAACCCCCCAAAAATGGGCTGTTTTGGAAATTATGACCTGGCCGTAGTCCAACAGATTCAGCACATCTCCCCCCCCCCACACTCCCAACCCCATCCCTCCGCACTATCCAGCACAGACCCTGGGCCGACGTCCTTCACTTGTCCTTCATTTGCCCCCCCCATCCCTCCTACTTCCAACCCCCATAACCCCCCCCCCCCCCAAGCCCTCCCATCCCCCCCACTACCTCCTGCCCCCACAAAAGCTCCATCACTGCCAAGCCTCAGCTCCGGTTGCTCCTGGTTAGTCTCTACTACACCAACACAAGGAGCTCGATAAGTGCGTCATATCATAGCAGGGAGCGGCCATGATTTCTGTGCAACTATTTGGGTGTGTGTGTGTGGGGGTGTTTTTTTGTGTGTGTGTGTGTGTGTGTGTGTGTGTGTGGGGGGGGGTTGGGGTGGGGGAGCACTGTACCTCTTTCCAAGACATTCCTCTCAAAGATATGAGATTAGTCATACTGTATGTGTGGATTAAATGTGTGTGTGTGTGTGTGTGTGTGTGTGTGTGTGTGTGTGTGTGGGTGGAGTGAGTGAGTGTGTGTGTGTGTGTGTGAGAGAGAGAGTGAGTGAGTGTGAGTGTGTGTGTGTATATAATACAAAAATGTGTCCACGTGTCCCACACCATGTAGTGCCAATGTATGAAACAGGAAAAGGGGAAGAGCTAAATCAAAATGAGCTTGTGTGGATGACTGAAAACATTACAAGAGTGACCAAGTTCTTTTTATGAATAAGTGTGTGTGTGTGTGTGTGTGTGTGTGTGTGTGTGTGTGTGTGTGTGTGTGTGTGTGTGTGTGTGTGTGCTCCTTCATCCTCAGGCTCAGTATCTGGGGACTTTGGTGTAGTCTTCCTGATGGACACTCTTGCACAGGCACATGGAGAGGATCATCCCCAGGAGCTGGAGGAGAAACAAACAAACGAACAAAGAAATAAATAAACAAACATAAAAAAAATAACCAAACAAACAAACAAAACAAATAAACAGACAGACATAAACATAAACAGTGGGATATTCCAAGAAGGCAGTTAAGTAGCAGTTAAGCCTGGGTAAGTTTAGCTTGGAGTAGTGGTAAACCTCATAACAGACAAGCCTTAAAGGGGGGGTTCAGAATTTTCGATGTTAAACCTCATTTCCAAGTAAGCCTGAGTGATATCTGTCATTGGAGACCGTTTTCAACTCATTTCATCCAGTCCTTCTATCAGCTGAGTTCGCTGGTGCTAGGCTAACGCAAGTGAGTGGGCACGGCTAGCCTGGCAATAAAAACAGTCTTACCCACTCTGCAGTCTCCTTTAGGCAAATACATTAATATGCCAGGTCATCGGTGTTGATTAAAAAAACATCGTAAAAGAAAAACTACCCTTGAATCGCCATGATAACATTAGATTTTGAGGGACTACTTTCTCAGCAGCAGCGGAATACTTGGAAATGAGGTTTAACATCGAAAATTCTGAACCACCCCTTTAACTTCAACTTGGGATTATCTTCACTAATCAAAGCCAGCAGGTTTATGACTTCTTTCTTCTAGGTTAACTTACGCCCTTTCCGAAACCACTCCCTTGTGACTTCCACTTTGTTATTAGCTAGTGAGTTTCGTTATGAAGTGACACTCGCGAAAGCGGAGGGCACTCTCATCGAAGGGGTAGGGGTTGATAACAGGGCTACATTTCGGATACCCTTGAAGGGAAAAGGAATTGACGTCAGAGCTGTTTTCAAAGAAATTACGAATTTTTATGTATTTATTTTTTTTTAAATATGCAAATTTAAATTTTCTGAGCAACCCTGTAAAGTGAGATGTCATCCAATTTTATGCTTTAATTTCCATGAGAGAGGAGGAGTCACATTTTATGATTATTTATAACATGAAATTATATATGTGGTGCAAATGCAGACCCGCACAAAGTAAAAAATAATTAACCTACTTGTGCATGATCTTACAAATTTTATGAGTATGATACTAACATAATTTTCAATATTAAAAGGTAAAACACACATTTGTCCGCACATATTATCATGTGGACCAAAAAAACAACAGGTATGGAGTTAAAAACGCTGCACGAACACGTAAAGATTATTGCACCTGTTTGCCAAGCCAGCATCAGACCACACTTGCTCCTGGAGGCGTGTCAGCCCCTTTTCCTAAGCACTTCACTTGCCTCAGATTTGTTTCGGATGACACTTAAAGGTATAATCCGGTGTGAATCAACACCTAGCCCTGCTGTTTTATACTGCTAAGCGCTACTGAAAGCCACCTCAATGATAAAATTTTGTGCATCGTCGGCCGAGTTTGCGAAACGACAGCTAACACTAAGTGAATGAGGCATGTCAAAAACGAAACCTAATCGATTTGCTTTCGTTTTGAAATGCCCCATTCTGTTAACGTTAGCTGCCGTTTTGCTATCTCAGTCTGCCTTGCATGAAATCCAGTGATTGAGGTGGCTAACAATAGCGCTTGGCACTACAAAACAGTAGGACTACGTGTTGATTCACGCCCGCTTTCTCCTTTAATGTGGCGGACCCTCCACGTTAACACGCAAACAAAGTAGAAGTGTGAAGGGAAAGGGTCAAGGGACTGGTTTCGGAAAGGGCGTTAGCCAGGCTTCTTCTAAGTTAACTTAGTCAGGCTTATCACTTAACTACCTACTTGGAACACCCCTCAGGTCAGGACCAATGCCAACATGAAGGACACCCTTCGCTCTATGCTGCAAACAAAGGCAAGCGCGCACGTGCACACACACACACACACACACACACACACACACACACACACACGAACAAACTCCCATTAGCAGCTGTGTTGTGCTATGTTGAGCGTCCTACTGGCTAGGCATCCCCCTGTCTCTGCCTCTTGCTTTAGCAGTGATGTGGTCTGTGTGGCTGACTAAGTGGAGGCTATAATTAGCGGGGCGTAGCTTAGCTTAGTGTGGAGGCGATCAATAGGAGAGACGTGCCTCGACAGGCTAATCACAAGAGTCAGAGCCCTGCATTCAGAAGGTTGAAGTCTGCCTTTAGCAATCCACCCACGACCTACAGCCTAGCTTTGGTAAACACATTGGGTCAGAATAGACAACCCAGCATTGGGCCAGGACACAGAGTAGACAACCCAGTATTGTGCCAGGATACAGAGTAGACTACCTGGCTTTGGGTCAGGACAAAGACTAGGCAACCCAGCATTGGGCCAGGACACAGAGTAGACAACCCAGTATTGGGTCAGGACAAAGAATAGACAACCCAGCATTGGGCCAGGACACAGAACAGAGTAGACAACCCAGTAATGGGTCAGGGCAAAGAATAGACAACCCGGCTTTGGGTCAGGACCATGGAGGCATTAATAAACCTGGAGAGACATACTAAGTCCCGCCTCCCATTCATTCCAATGTGAAATGCTAGGCTAGTGAATTCATCCAAAATTGAACAAAATTTTCAGTTGTCAAGATGGCGTTTCATGGAGCTCACTTCGGACTCCATTTCATTAGGCCAATGAGGGCTCATGTTACTAATGGAGATCAGCTACATATGGCAAGTCTGGGCACGCCCACAAAAGTTTGTGCACAGGAAACTCGTTCACATGAGCTGAAAGTGTAGCATTAACCAATCAGCATATGTCAAATGGAGTCGGATATGATGTAATTTCTGGAAAATGGCGACGAGGAAGTGCAATGCTAATTGGCAAAGCTAACCGGACAAATCCTGACCCCCTGGTCAGGACACAGAACAGAGTAGACAACCCAGCATTGGGACAGGAGGACAGAGACTAAACAGCCCAGCTGTAATCGTGCTTGCAAAAATCCAGCACTCTCTGTAGCCTTCCATAAATCAGGTTTGGAGGGAGGGATGGCTGCCTGTCGATCACAGCTGTGAGCAAGCCCCTTGACAACGTGCTACAGCGAGGGAGGGGTTTGAGAGGCCGTTGAGGAGCGCATAGAGACTGATGGAGAGACCAGAGAGTTGTATGATGTTCATGCCCCCCCAAGTCTCGGAATTCCGTAGACTTACCAAATACAGCTTTAAAGGATAGCTCCGGAGTGAATTCAAGCATAGCCCTGTTGAACGAGCCTGCTAAATGCACTAGTTAGCGAGTGGAACAAAATAATTTGGAACAGCATTGACCGAACGTGAACGCAAATGCGAACAAGCATTTTACACTGAATCAATGGGACCTGACTATTTGAAACCGAAAGTAAGATCTGAGGTGCCGTTGACTCAATGTAAAGTGTTTCGCATTCACGTTAGGTCTATGCTGTTTGAAATTCTTTCATTTCATGCGAGATATATTGCTGTTAGGGCTATGCTTAAACTTACTCTGGACTTATACTTTAAGTCTTTAAGTCTTTAAGGGTTCAGGGCTTAGGGTTTAGTGGGGGGCATTGAGATTCAGCCCTTCTTTAAAGCTTTGAGTGTTTTCCTATGACCCATCACATTTGCTCTACGTTGCACCAAATTCTCTCATTCGTATACCTCCTGACCGCTCTCAGCAAGGCCAAACACCAGCACTATTGACTGATCCCCAGTGGATTCCCTTCTTTGGGGCTTTGAGTGATCAGGGCTGCTGGTTAGGGAGCACATTGGCATTTAGATTTCAGCCTGTATGTTTGTGGCTGTGCTTACAGTCAGGTGCCAGCAGGGGGAGTGAGTGAGCAGAAGATGGCAGTAATGAGGACTACTTCATCAATCAGACACACAGCACACACACACACTTCAATCACACTGGACACACACACTGTACACACACACACACACACACACACACACACACACACTGTACCTCTATCACAGCTACACCAATGCACAGTCCCAGGATCACTCCAACGTTGTTCAGGAACCAGTCCTCCACACGGGTTATACAGCCCTAGAGAGAGAGAGAGAGAGAGAGTGAGATAGAGGTAGAGAGACAGAGTGAGACAGTAGGACAAAGAGAGAGAGAGTAGAGAGAGAGAGAGAGAGAGAGAGAGAGAGAGAGAGAGAGAGACAGAGAGTAGAGAGAGAGAGAGAGAGAGAGAGAGAGAGAGAGAGAGAGAGAGAGAGAGAGAGAGAGAGAGAGAGAGAGAGAGAGAGAGAGAGGAACAGAAAGGGGGGGTGTTGGTGAGAGACAGACAGTGAGATAGAAGTAGAGAGACAGAGAGAGACAGTAGAACAAAGGGAGAGAGAGAGAGAGAGAGAGAGAGAGAGAGAGAGAGAGAGAGAGAGAGAGAGAGAGAGAGAGAGAGAGAGAACAGAAAGGGGGGGGTGTTGGTAGAGAGACAGAGAGAGACAGTAGAACAGAGAGAGAGAGAGAGTGAGAGAGAGAGAGAGAGAGAGGAACAGAAAGGGGGGGGTGTTGGTAGAGAGACAGAGAGATGAATGAGGGGATGACCCTGAATAGACAGAGTGTTGGCCTCTCAGCCTCTCCAAACACAACTGTTATTGTTGGCCGAAGCTGCAGAGGCGGAGAGGAAGAATAACAGTGCAGCGCAGTGCAGTGCAGGCCAGAGACACACCAGTGACTGGAGCAGCTCAAACTCAAACCACTGGAGCAGCGTTGGAGCTAACTGGGCTACAATACTGTACAAACCACTCCAGTTCCTCAGAATACAAGACTGCAGGATTCAAGAAAAACTATTACATCTCATTATAGCCTAGTGGTAGACTATGAGAGAGTAAGATTCTTGTGTTTTTTGCTCCTCAAGAAAATAATTAAGTTAAAAATGTAATGTAGTGTGTGTGTATGTGTTTATGTGTGTGAGTCAGTGTGTGTGTTGAAAGTCCAAAAGTGCAAAGACTGACAGGCACTAATTTAGGCTGTGAATTCTGTCTCAGAGTTCATAAGTCATAAGGATTAAGTTCATAAGGATGATAAGGCCTCCCCACACCGGTTCGGACAGCATTGCAGAGCACTTTCAAATTTGACAATTTTGTTTCGCCCCGCACTATTAGCAACCAACAAAAGTATAGTAGCGTATGGAATCAACGATGGATGTTCTGAACGACTCCGGCAAAATAGACTTCAATCGTAATTCACAATCAACGGCGGAAGAGTTGGGTGCTGGTGTGCGGGGTCGCTTTGAAAACAATGGAATAGAACGTTGGAAGCGGAGTGCTCAGCACTGTGTCGGAGCCGGTGTGCGGACGGCTTTGGACTGCAGAGACGGAAATGGTGCTTTTGGTAGCCAGACCGATTCATCAGCACTGAGTTAGAAATTACATGGAAATGTGGTCCTGAAACATTCCTGTAATATCTTTCTAAGAACTCATTTGGCAGAGGATAATGTTATAAAATACCACTGCTTTTGAAACACTCAGAATACGCAAAAATGAATAAACTGTAGTTATACTGTATGTATACATCAATTTAAATATGCATTATATGGCATAGTGCATTTATCCCATTTATGAATTAGTTGCAAATGTGCACGCGCACACACTACACACACACACACACACACACACACACACACAAACCCCAACCCCAACCAGTAGAGTTACACCAGTTGTCCCCAAGGAAAGCTTGCTGATGTGAAGTACCTGGGAGTGAACTGGCCACTGTGTGTGTGCGTGCGTGCGTGCGTGTGTGTGCATGTGTTGATGTACCTGGGAGTGTACGGGCCTGTGTGTGTGTGTGTTGCACAGTGGTCAGGTGTGTGTGTGTGTGTGTGCGTGTTCACAGTGGTCAGGTGTGTGTGCGTGTGTGTGTGTGCGTGTGTGTGTGTGTGCGTGTGTGTGTGTTGATGTACCTGGGAGTGTACTGGTCTGCGTGTGTGTGTGTGTGCATGTGTTGATGTACCTGGGAGGTGTGTGTGTGTGTGTGTGTGTGTTTGCCACAGTGGTCAGGTGTGAGTGTGTGTATGCGTGTTTTTCACAGTGGTCAGGTGTGTGTGCGTGTGTGTGTGTGTGTGTGACTGTGTGTGCTGTGTACCTGGGGTGTACTGGCCTGTGTGTGTGCTTGTGTGTGTGTGTTTGCCACAGTGGTCAGGTGTGTGTGTGTGCGCTGATGTACCTGGGAGTGTACGGGCCACTGCGAGGTGGGCGATTCACACAGTCCCGTCTGTGCCAGAACGCTGCTGGTGTCCGAGTCGTTCCTACAGGAGCACGGGTACAGATTCAGAGAACCGCTGCTGTTCTTCACCTTCATGTTCTCTGACCAGTTACCCGGTCCTGTCCAGCCACAGCACTCCAGCTGTACAGAGAGAGAGAGAGAGAGAGAGACACAGAGAGAGAGAGAGAGAGAGAGAGAGAGAGAGAGAGAGAGAGAGAGAGAGAGAGAGAGAGAGAGGGTGGAGGAGAAAAGACAAAGACAAAACATAAATTTATCACAACCTTGAGGTACAGATGTGTCATGTAGACACAATCAGCATAAAAAAACGACTCAACATCAACAGAACATGAAACGTATTAATTTTCTCTTTCTTTAAGTAAACAAAGTGAGTGCTCACACTCTTCTGTAAGAAGTCCCAGGCAGCGTCAGCAGTCTTGTTCTCTCCGGAGTAGCTGATGATGATTTTATTCACAATCCCGGCCATCTCTTGCTTCAGCTACAGGAGTAGAGAAATAAGGACATTTCTTGAGACAAAAGCAATGGCTTAAGACATAAAGTCTCCCTCTCCTTCTCTCTCAGCTGGGCTGTAAGGTTACTTAGGCTGTGCGGTATTATATGACGTCTTAAAAATGATGGCCTTTTATGTGTAAAGGGCCAAGAATGACATTGTGAAGAATACCAGTAAGTTAGTAGTTTGTAAAAGTCAAGTAATTTCGAGTCATCTGTTTCAAGTCAAAGTCAAGCCCCTAGTCATGAAGACTCAAAAGTCAAGTTGAGTCATTTATCAGGGATAATCAAGCAAGTCTCAAGTCCTAATATTGGCAACTCGAGTCAAGTCATGTGACTCAAGTCCCCCCACATCTGCAAGTCACACTGAGTAATAACAGGAATTCCACTGAGTAACAATACAAGTTACACTGAGTAACTGATGAGCAATGATTCGTGACAAGACAGGCTGCGACATTCTAAAAACCTGCAACGTTCTAGAAGTCCGAAACTGTGATTTGACATTTTACGACGGCTTGCAACAACAACCTGTGATTATTGATTCACACTGTTGCAACTACTCTCTAAAACCGTCTCATCTCGTCGCGGATCTTCAGTCTGAATTGAGCTTTACAGTGAGTAATAACAAGAGTTACAAAGTAACAATCCCCATCAGTTAAGAATATCGGTCAGTGGAGCCTGACTGGGGAGGTCAAGGATAAATATGACACACAATAATATATCCTACAGACAGTATTTCATCCTCTGCCAGGACATTTCATCCTTCCAACCACCTGCAGTATCAGTCTATCCATCCATTTATCCGTCCATCCATTCTACCTGCAGCATGCATATATATTCATCTATCTATCCATCTATCTATCTATCTATCTATCTATCTATCTATCTATCTATCTATCTATCCATCCAAGAGCCTGCTTAAGTTAAGTGTATCTATGCTGTGTCACATGAGCCTCACCCTGTTCTGGGAAGTGATTGCCCTGCCCTGTAGTGAACCATGGTGTGTGTGTGTGTGTGTGTGTGTGTGTGTGTGTGTGTGTGTGTGTGTGAGTGTGTGTGTGTGCGTGAGTGGCGTGAGTGTGTGTGTGTGTGTGTGTGCGTGAGTGCGTGAGTGTGTGTGTGTGTGTGTGTGTGAGAGAGTGTGTATATGTGTGTGTGTGTGAGTATGGGTGAGAGTGTGTATGGGTGAGAGTTTGTGTGTGTGGGTGAGAGTTTGTGTGTGTGTGTGTGTGTGTGTGTGTGTGTGTGTGTGTGTGTGTGTGTGTGTATGTGTGTGTGTGGGTGAGAGTGTGTATGGGTGAGAGTTTGTGTATGCGTGTGTGTGTGTGTGTGTGTGTGTGTAGTATGTGTGTGTGTGTGTGTGTGTGTGTGTGTGTGTGTGTGTGTGTGTGTGTGTGTGTGTGTGTATATGTGTGTATGCGTGTGTACGTGTGTGTGTGTGTGTGTGTGTGTATGTGTGTGTGTGTGTGTGTGTGTGTGTGTGTGTGTGTGTGTGTGTGTATAGGGGGCATGTCGGTGCCTGGGCTACTGTGCTAGACTGGTCCATCAGGTAGCTGAGTTGGGAGTAAACAGACAGTGTAATTACTGGACTTGGGGAAACTCCCAAAAGTCAAACCACAACAGCTGCCTAACCCACGCTCTAGGTCATCATGTAAACCAACTGTAAATACACTGAGTTGTGTGTACTTGTGTGTGCATGTGTGTGTGCGCATACGTGTGTGTGTGTGTGTGTGTGCGTGCGCAAGATAGAGAGGGCTATGTGCATGTGTCTATATGACCATGTGACTGTGTGTGTGTGTGTGTGTGTGTGTGTGTGTGTGTGTGTGTGTGTGTGTGTGTGTGTGGCAGAACTGTGGAGTGTGTTTAACAGATTCAGATCAATCCTGTGATGCAGAGCCTTTCAATTAGGCCCTGCTGAAAGTAGCTCAGGCTAGACCTTGTGGTGAAACGGATTGGAAACACACCCACTCACACACACCCCTTCCCTCTGCCCACACACACGCACGCAAACCCACACACATCCCGTCCTTCTGGTCTTAGTCTTCAATTACACTCAACAATACACACTACTAACAGTTTGCTACGTTTCCACTTCAGCATGTGGTGCCACACACACACACACACACACTTCAGGCAGAGCATTCTGGTAGTGAAGTCCTCTGTCCACTAGTGATGAAGCTCTACATACATGGGCAAGTCCTTGTTGCTTCTGTTTACATTCTGCATTTCCATAGACTCTACCTGAAGAGGGCGCTCTACCAACACAAACACACTAATCCCCCATTTGCTGGCCTCTCTCTCTCTCTCTCTCTCTCTCTCTCTCTCTCTCTCTCTCAAACTGATTGGTTGGGTTAACCCCATTGAGTTCTCGCCCAACGGGGAAAACCACAGCAAGAGAAGATGTCAGCAGAACACACTCTCTTATACACTCAGAAGCACGCGCACACACACACACACACACACACACACACAGAAGCAAGAGATGATGTCAGCAGCCCCTATAGTCTATAAATAGGGCCTATCCCACCAACATAATTCGCCCAAACACAAAAAGCAAAGGGCAACTCTGGCACACACACACACACACACACACACACACACACACACGTACTCACCAGGTCCCGTTGGAAGTAGATGAGTGCAGCAGCAGTCACCTGGCCGATGAGGATGAGGAGCAAGCAGGTGAAATACTGAAACACACAAGGAGAGAAGTTATTGAGTGTGTGTGTGTGTGTGTGTGTGTGTGTGTGTGTGTGTGTGAGCAAGTAGGTGAGGTACTGAGACACACAAGGAGAGAAGTTATTAGTGTGTGTGTGTGTGAGCAAGCAGGTGAGGTACTGAGACACACAAGGAGAGAAGTTATTAGTGTGTGTGTGTGTGTGTGTGTGTGTGTGTGTGTGTGTGTGTGTGTGAGCAAGTAGCTGAGGTACTGAGACACACAAGGAGAGAAGTTATTATGTGTGTGTGTGTGTGTGTGTGTGTGAGCAAGTAGGTGAGGTACTGAGACACACAAGGAGAGAAGTTATTAGTGTGTGTGTGTGTGTGTGTGTGTGTGTGTGTGTGTGTGTGTGAGCAAGTAGCTGAGGTACTGAGACACACAAGGAGAGAAGTATATGTAGTGTGTTTGTGTGTGTGTGTGTGTGTGTGTGTGAGCAAGTAGCTGAGGTACTGAGACACACAAGGAGAGAAGATATTAGTGTGTGTGTGTGTGTGTGTGTGTGTGTGTGTGTGTGTGTGTGTGTGTGTGTGTGTGTGTGAGAGCAAGCAGGTGAAGTACTGAGACACACAAGGAGAGAAGATATTAGTATGTTTGTGTGTGTGTGTGTGTCTGTGTGTGAGCAAGTAGATGAGGTACTGAGACACACAAGGAGAGAAGTCATTTGTGTGTGTGTGTGTGTGTGTGTGTGTGTGTGTGTGTGTGTGTGTGTGTGTGTGAGTGAGTGAGTGAGTGAGAGAGAAGTGCTGAGACACAAATGTGTGAAATTAATTACGTTACCAAAAACTTCAACCACATCACAACTTCCTTCTTGTGTGTGTGTGTGTGTGTGTGTGTGTGTGTGTGTTTATCTGTTTATGTCAGAGAGCACACAGGTGAAGTACTGAGACACACAAGCGTGGAAGCAATTAGGTTACCACAAACTCAACATGAACCACATCACAGCTTCATCTGTGTGTGTGTGTGTGTGTGTGTGTGTGTGTGTGTGTGTGTGTGTGTGTGTGTGTGTGTGTGTATAGAATTTAGGGATGGGAATTTTGGGTAAAAACACTATTCAAAAATCGATGACAAGTATTCGAATATTATTCGAAAATCGACCCCCCTGCCCCCCCCCCTTCCGCCCACCGCATGCACACACACGATATAATAGAGAAAATGAAGAGGCATCGTAAACATTCAAAGTATCTACTTCATCAAACACGTTGTTTAACGTAGGCTACATCAGCGCTTACAAAAAGGTTTTTAGCCTTATGAGCATAGTAGGCCTACTTTTTAATTAGACTTTGACTTTCTGTACAACATATTTCTATCTTAAATCAAAGTTCAGAAAATAAACGGCTTCCTTCTTTGCGCAACTGAAACGGCCTGAATGAACTGCCTGGACGGCTACAATATTTACCAGTAGCCTAATAGGCTGGAATTATAATGACAACAATTAAACAGCAAATTTTTTTTTTTTTTTTAAATATATATATGTCCACATGCTCAGGATGGAGGCGGTTGCGCAGTCTATTGACAATTAATCCAGCTGCTACTCGCTCCGATGGCACTGACGTCGCAGGCACACTCAAGCAAGCTCTCGCTAACTTTGCCAAACGGGGGTATTTCTGTTCCTTGGCCGCCTGTTATTGTATAGGACTGCTACTACCGCTGTAGGCTACAGGTAGGTTTATTGTTAGCGGCACCTTCAGGCTAAATTGCGCGTTGCATGAAACATCGGTTAGGAAACGTCTTCTTCAAAAAGGTGTTTGTTATTTTTATGATGATATGGCTAAAACAGTATTCGATTTAACTATTCGATATTCGAACGCACTGTCGATTTTCGAATATTCGAAAATCATGTCCCAACCCTAATAGAATTCTGGCTTCTTGTGTGACAGACAAGCAAAGCCAGTGAGGAATGGACTGGCACTAGGACCCTGTGGACTGCTGAGCTCATATAAGGCCCTAATGCCCACATGTGTGCCCCCACGGCTCCCTGCTGAGATATTATGTTTTAAACGGACCATTTCAACCCCAGACTAAATAAATATACAAGGCCTGCTAACAGGCTTGGAAAAGTGCAACTGAGCACAAGGCTGCATTCTGATGAGCAATGGCATGGAACGCTGGTGAAACTTTTTTACCAGACAAAATTTGATGTCTCAGGTGTCTTGTTATCCAGAAATAACGGACACCCTGTCTGCCAATCAGAAAACAGTATTCCATTCCACCAGGTGATTGATAGGGAAAGAGAGAACATAGAAAGGTGAAAAGAGAAAAAGTGAGAGAGAGAGAGAGAGAGAGAGAGAGAGAGAGAGAGAGAGAGAGAGAGAGAGAGAGAGAGAGAGAGAGAGAGAGAGAGAGGGTGAAAAGGCAGGGGTCTCCTCTACTCTCCCTACACATGGAGTCGACAGCTGGTGCACTGAGTTGCATAAGCGGGTCAAATAGTTGAGCGTTACACC
>JAODXP020008532.1:32500-65000 GCA_027497455.2 Sardinella longiceps
GCTCTTCTTGTAACTCTTCCCTAACTAGCTCAGATGCCCACATGATCAGCTCAACTCGTAATTCTTAACTAGCTCATTTCACTCTGCAAAGCAGCATGGTGACCATGGCCGATTTTCTCACCTGCTTTCGGTATGCAATCACAGAACAAAAAGGGATTTGTACGTACGGCCCTCGCCATCCTCATGTGTTAATGAGAGGAGAGGATGGGAGTCATGTCTCAGAAGATGGCAGCTCTCAGACAGGAGTTTGGTCAGGGCCAGAGGGTGTGTGTGTGTGTGTGTGTGTGTGTGTGTGTGTGTGTGTGTGTGTGTGTGTGTATATATATATATGTGTGTGTGTGTGTCTTTTCTCTCTCCTGTGGTCTACAGTGGACAGGCCAAGGCGCAGTCAGCTCTTGGAACACGGTGTGTGTGTCTGTGTGCGTGTGTGTGTGTGTGTGTGTTGTGGAAGGAGGGTGGGGTTGGGCAGTAGTAGCATTGGGGGGCCTACTGGTTAATTAAAGGGCCCAGTTCAGACACACAGAGCACGAAGATCTGAGTGATTCACCACCTCCTCAACACACACACACACACACACACACACACACACACACACACACACACACCCAACTAATGAGCTCCAGAGAGAGCAAGAAACCTCATCAGAGCATCTCTGAGGCATCATTATGGGGCATTAGCTACCCACTCTCTTCCCACACAACTCACTAGAACCTTATGCTTCTACACGCCCCCTGAGCCCCCTCCCCCCCAAAACTCACTAGCACCTTCTGTCTCTAACCCGCCCCACACACACACACAACTCACCAGAATGTTCTGCTTCTACCCCCCCCCCCAACCGTGACTCACTAGAACCTTCTGTCTCTACACCCCTAGACACCCCCCCCCCATACACACACACACTCTCAAACCTTCTATCTCTACACCCCCCCCACCCCCCACCACCCCCGTGACTCACTAGAACCTTCTGTCTCTACACCCCCACCTCACCCCACTCTCTTCCCATGTAATTCACTACAAGCTTCTGCAACTCCATGCAACAAACCCCATGTAACAGACTAGAATCTTCCGTCTCTCGCCCCCACACCTATGCATTCTGGAGCAGTGGGTGCGACTGACTGCACAAGTGTTCTTAGTGCTATGTTTCTGAGACTCCCTGGGACTAGTGTGTGGGACTAATGTGTCTGTGTGTGTGTGTGTGTGTGTGTGTGTGTGTGTGTGTGTGACCCACTTATGAAGAATGTAGTATCTTCCTGAAATATTTCTGCCATTACAAACAGCTGTTCTACGGTCACGACAGGCGTGTATGAGAGGGGAGAGGGGAAACAGCTGAATCCAGATGCCCATACTTAGCAGAAGTCCATTGACTCTCAATCCCTAAATAATACAAATGTCTCACCTTAGCACTAGCCCATAGACTCTGTGCTTAATGATCCTTAGAACTAGGCTAACTACCAATACTCTCAATGGTCAAATCCAATCCAATGCTCTCCACTAGCCCATACACTCTGTGTCTAATGATCCTTAGAACTAGGCTAACTTTCAATACTCTCAATGGTCAAATCCAACACTAGCCCATAGACTCTGTGTCTAATTATCCTTAGAACTAAGCTAACTTTTCAATACTCTCAATGGTCAAATCCAACACTAGCCCATAGACTCTGTGTCTAATGATCCTTAGAACTAAGCTAACTTTCAATACTCTCAATGGTCAAATCCAACACTAGCCCATAGACTCTGTGTCTAATGATCCTTAGAACTAGGCTAACTTTCAATACTCTCAATGGTCAAATCCAATGGCCTGCACTAGCCCAAAGGCCCTGTTCAGACCAAACACTGTGTTGTGCAGCGTGATACAAACATGCAAGGTTTAAACTGATTATGGTCATCTTGTTGCTATGACAGCATATATTTGGGTGAACAGCTAACTCCCTGACTTCGCAATAACTGGCAGCCAAGCACCGACCCATTCATGAAGAAAATGCGATCTCAACAGTTAAACTATTTTCAACTTTTGAGCGTCTCGCATTTGTAGGCGCCTCGCTTCTTCTTCTTCTTCTTCTTCTTTTTTATTAAAAAAAAAGCACCAATGCTGTGAACTCACACAGACTTGAATGCCTGAATCAGCGATGTAATTGTAAGGTCTTTGGCTTGATGATTGTAAGGTCTTGGCGTTCATGATTGACAGGTCTTTGAGGGCTGAGGGAGGATTGAGATACAGTGGCTGAATCCCAATATGCACCCTAAACACTAAGTCCTGAACCCTCAAAGACTTAAGTCTGGCTAGTGATTGGCCAGTTCATGCCAGCCAACACGTAGCCCTGCTGTTTTATACTGCTAAGTGCTACTGAAAGCCACCTCAGTGATCGAATTTTGTGCATCGTAGAGCAAGTTTGCGAAACGGCAGCTAACACTAACTGAATGAGGCATGTCAAAAACTAAACCTAATCAAATTGCTTTTGTTTTAAAATGCCCCATTCTGTTAACGTTAGCTGCCATTTTGCTATCTCAGTCTGCTGTGCATGAAATCCAGTGATTGAGGTGGCTATCAATAGCACTTGGCACTATAAAACAGTAAGACTATGTGTTGATTCTCGCCGGCTTTTTCCTTTAAGGCCTTCGGGTTTAGGGTGGACATTGGGCTTCAGACATTGTGAGCGTGCTGGAGATGAGAGAGCAGATCCATGATGCATCACATTAGTGCCATGATGCAAATCCTCTCTGCAGTGAAACCGTGGATATTCAAATGATGGCCCACAGGCCAAACTGATGATCATTATGAGTGAAACTGACACTATCAGCAGCACAACAGACAGCAGATCAGGCATGGAGGACAAACAAGAGAAGAAGAGAGGTCACACTAAACACCACTGCCTCTGTCTTCACATTTACACACCATTGTTTACACACCTTACATTTAAAACATTATTTTACTGTTATGGAACACAACTGGTTTCATTGTTTGTGTTTTCAGAGTGTGTGTGTCATACAGTACATGCATACAGAGTGTGTGTGCGTGTGTGTGTGTGTGTGAATGTATGTGTGTGTGCCTATGTGTATGTTGAAAGCGTTGAGCATACTTACGAAAAAGAGGAGGTTGAAGAGGAAGAGGAAATACTTGGTGGCCGTGATGCACCCCTTCCCCATGGTGAAGCCTCTGGAAACCAGAAACACAAACGTTTGGTGAAGGGAACTGACACACACACACACACACACACACACACACACACACACACACACAGTAGTCAACATACAGTTGTCTATATGTCCCTCTCCTCCACCCACCACACACACACACCCACACTCTCACACTTAAGTTGTCTAAGACGCTACACACACACATACACACACACAGAGCAGGTGTGTGCCCCACCACAACCCTCAGCTTCCTCTAGCAACGACAGCTAAACCCATGATGACTGACAGCTACAAAGACAGAAGTTCAAATGGCTTGGTCTTATCCATAAGAAAAACATATTACCACGAGTATAATAAACAACTGCAAACAGTATAAACAACTGCAAACAGAAGAAACAAGGCCAGTTTAACTGTGTGTCTGCAGTCTGCAGTCCTCAGTCAGCAGATTTGAGTGTTTTTGCGCAGCCAAAGAATCTGTTACTGGTCATGGTTTCTTAGACAAGCCACAGAGTGAACGACCTTTGTTAGCTTTTTTGCCGTTAGGCGGTTTCGAAAATGCCAGCCCCTTTAAACTGTGTGTTTTCAAAGGAAAGCTGCTTCCTGTGCACTAGATCATGTGACATAGAAGCCTGTACAGTACAGTAAGAGCGAGGGGAAAAAAAAAAGAGAAAAGGCAAAATACAATTTCCCCCCCGGCTGTACAGCAGGCTACAATATGAATACATTACATACATCTACTGCTAGCTACTATAGGTCTACATGTCAGGCCTGTGCACGGCGATACAGCAGGCTACAATATGAATACATTACATACATCTACTGCTAGCTACTATAGGTCTACATGTCAGGCCTGTGCACGGCGATACAGCAGGCTACAATATGAATACATTACATTACATACATCTACTGCTAGCTACTATAGGTCTACATGTCAGGCTACAATATGAATACATTACATACATCTACTGCTAGCTACTATAGGTCTACATGTCAGGCCTGTGCAGGGCCGGTTCTAGGCATAGACACACGAGGCGGTCGCCTAGGGCACCAAATATCAGGGGGGCATCACAATACCTTTCTTACTTTTTTTCGTCAGTTTTTCTCTTATATTTTTAGAAAAGGGGGGACAAAACTCAAATCTGGCCTAGGGCACCAAAAAGGTTAGAACCGGCCCTGGGCCTGTGTGCACTATTAGTACACAAGAAAACAGAAAAAAGAAAATTAGCCTAGTCTACTTAATTGATATCGGCTACTGAACTTTTAGCGCTGTACTATTGAGTGTATATTGACAGGCAACATCGTAGTGTGGTTTGGCAGGGCTACGTCACATGATCTTAACTTTCTTGCTCTGGTGATCACAACTGCCTCCAGAATTATTGAGGCTCAAGTTGAACCCCTCCAAAATATACACTGGACACGCTGTACCAAGAAGAACTGTAGTCATCCTGCACACAATTTTGTTCACTCATCATGCCTCTAATTGGGGAGGCATTTACAGAGCATCCAAACACACACATCATGCTTCAGGGATAGTCTAATTGCCTTGGGCTAAAAACAATGAATGAGAGTTCAACTGGAAGGAGGACTGTTGCCTGAGCTTAGCTACTGGTTTACTGTACTTGTATGTTTTTCTTTTAAATGTTATTTATAGCTTTTGTTTTTATTTACTGAGCAGTGCGGAAAGAGTGCCGAAGCACACTGGATTTCATTGCTGTGGTAGACTAGGCCTACTTGTAGTAATATGCACCAGAGCACATGTGACAGCGAGTAGGCTAGAGTCCGAACGCAGTAAACACACAAGTCCAAGTTCAAGTCATCAGTAAGCCTGAGCAAGTCCAAGACAAATCACAAGTCTGTCAAAATTTAGGAGCGAGCTAAGATTCTAGAGTGCTTCGCTATAGAATCTGTGGGAACAAGTCTGACTTGAGATTCAGTCCAGGCGCCCGCTTCCCAAAAGCATAGGTGCTGACCAGTTAGCAACTTAGGGCGGTGTTCTCTTAGGTGTTTAAAGTCCAAAAAAGCGCTTAGCTCTGTGCGTTTTAGCCTGCACTAAGCACTTTTTGGGACTTAAGCACTTGGGAGAATACTGCTCTTAGTTGGCAATAGGAAATTGCATTGCAACCAACATAGTTGTTAACTATGCTAGCAACTATGCTTTTGGGAAACAGAATTCAAGTACTCAAGCCTGGCTCTCAGGGGAATGGAGGTTTCTCTCTCTCTCTCTCACTCTCACACACACACACACACACACACACACACACACACACACACACACACACAACTATGCTAGCAACTATGCTTTTGGGAAACAGAACTCAAGTACTCCAAGCCTGGCGTTCAGGGGAATGGAGGCTCTTCTCTCTCTCTCTCACACACACACACACACTAGCACACTTGTTTTGGAACAGCTCACACTAGCGTTCAGGAATGAGTCTTCTCTCTCTCTACACACACACACACACACACACAACTATGCTAGCAACTACTGTATGTTTTTGGGAAACAGAACTCACGTACTCCAAGCCTGGCGTTCAGTGGTCATGTGTCACCGTCATCACTCTCAATCCTATAAGAGGCCCTTAACAGCAGCCCTCAGGCTCTTTACACACACACACACACACAGGCCAAATGGAGGCTCTTTACACACACACACACACACACACACACACACACACACACACACACACACACACACACACACACACACACACACACACACACACACACACACACACACACACACACACACACACACACAATCCTCAGGCCAAATTGAGGCTCTTTACAGTGCTGTTTATGGGCTATCTGAGGCTCAAAGAGACCACTACAAGAACACACCAACTAACTTGGGTGTTTATAAGCTGGGATCGTGTCAGGGAATTGTTGTGTTGTGGTGGGACTGTAACTGGGAGACCATGCCTGCTGCAGGAGGGGAGTGTATGTGTGCGTGTGTGTGTGTGTGTGTGTGTGTGTGTGTGTGAGAGAGAGAGAGAGAGAGAGAGAGAGAGAGAGAGAGAGAGAGAGAGAGAATATGAGTGAGTGAGTGTGTGTATGAATGTGTGTATGAGTATGTGTGTATTTGAGTGTGCGTGTGTGTGTGTGTGTGTGTGTGTGTGTGTGTGTGTGTGTGTGTGTGTGTGAGAGAGAGAGTTTGTGCCAAGCAGCAGCAAAGTGAGTGATTGCAGTCCAAGAGGGAATTCTGGGATATATAAAAGAGCAGAGGTTATTATGGGCTGTTGAAGCCACGGCCCACAAAACTGACTAATCCTCTTTCCCTTAATAAGCAGAGGGGCACAGCCAGGGCCGTCGCAACAGGACAGGCAAACCAGGCAATTGCCTGGGGCCCTAGGCTGAAAGGGGCCCCCAAGATTGACTGTTTAATCATTTTAGTAGTTTTTAGTTGGTGGTGGTTTTTCAACAAAAAAGTACCTTAGACTGGAGTTAGACAACTGTTCAATACAAATAGTTATATTGAAGATGTATGAAGATTATAACAATGTGGTTCATCATGTAGGTGTTTATGGGGGGTGAAGGGCCCCCATGTCCTGTTTGCTTGGGGCCCCCTACATACTGTACCTTGAAATGGCCCTGGGCACAGCACTGCACAGCGTCTGCGTCACACACGGAAAAGCAGGCAAACTCAAAGCCTGCTACCTCAGGACTACTAACTACTGGGGTTAGTATTATGGCTCTGCATTGCATTCATGGATGAAGACAGCTTTGTTGAAACATGTCAACAGTCTCTGTTCCCAGCACAATATAGGCTACGAAATGAATACTTGGGATAATACGTTTTGTGTGTCTAGGGTGTGTGTGTGTGTGTGTGTGTGTGTGTGTGTGTGTGTGTGTGTGTGTGTGTGTGTGTACCCTCATAGGAAGTGACCCACCCAGTATTTTTTTTTTTTTTTTTTTTGAGGAGACCATATGAATTACTGGTAGACCTATAAAAGTACAGGGTGTGAACATGGGCAAAGATTTCACTCTTTAGGAGGCTTGAGGTTCATTTGTGCACTGAGGCAAAAACATCACCCTTTGAAAAACTTGAAGTTATGTAAAAAGGGGCAAAAATATCACTCTTTGGGCAACTTCAAAGTTCATATGTGAACAGGGGCGGAAAAATATTACTATTTGAAAGGCTTGAAAGTTCATATGTGAACAGGGACAAAAATATCACTCTTTTGGAGACCTGGTAGTTCATATGTGATCAATTTGAGGGTTTTTCTGGCAGAAGATGCCCCCTCTCTTTACCAAATAGACAGAACTCGGCAGGCACAAGTCAAAATGGAAAACATACGTCTGGCATTCATCAACAAGAGTTTAAAAAATGCAGTCCTCACAGCTGGGCTAAATGTGGTTGTTTGCAACAGTCTCGAAATACGAGGGCGAAAATAGAGAGCAGTTCAAATAACAAGCTAAAGATTCGTCTTCTGGTATCTGGCAGGGTCAGGACCATCCATGGCCCCAGTGGACAGAGAAGAAAATACCACAGCTAAACACCACAGCCAGAATAAGAGGAGGTAAAACAGAAGGGCTCTGGATCGGTGGCCAGCATAGATGCAGAACTGGCCAAAGTTATCAGACACACTGGAGTCTGCCTGCTCTATACAGGATGGATGGGTAGCTAGCATGGGTGTATTACAGGCCAAAGCTATCAAACACACACCAGTCTCCCTGCTCTAGGCCTCTACAGGGTAGCCTGGCACGCCCTCCCAGTGACGTAACACCTTCTGTGTTGCTGTCGCTGGTCTGGCCAACTGCTGATCTGAAAGGATTTCTGAGTTCCCCAAAAATGGGTAAATCAAAAAGCATTTTTTTTTTGTGATCAACATTTTTATTGGTTTTTCAACAGGGGTGGGGTGGGGCGGGGTGGGTTACAGACATTGATCATCACTGTAACAGCAATAGTGAAGTACAAAATAGAGATAATAATTAAGATAAACCAAATATAAATAAAGAATACAATGACAAAAAGATGTGTCTAGGTGTGTAGTGCTGCAATAGACTATTGTCTCATCCAAGAGATTATACTAGATGAAAAGTTTTCCCAAGAATCAACAGTTGCAGGTCTGGCCTTATTTAGCCTAGCAGTAGTAAGTTCAAGATTGACAATCTTAAGCAAGTTTTGGATCCAATATGACTTCATGCAAATATCTGGAGTAAACCAGTTCTTTGTAATTGTTTTCTTTGCAGATGTAAATGCAGCAAATAACATCTTACATTGGATTTGTTTAAGAGATATATCAGTGGTATCATTAAGAAGGCAAAGAGCAGGATTAGAAATGTAAGAAATATCAAGTATATCAGATAATACAGAGTTAACATGAGTCCAGAAATTAGATATTATCGGACAGTTCCAAAACATGTGTAGAAAAGTTCCAGGTGATGCGTTATTGCATATATGACAGTCATAGGAAGCCTGTAGTTTCATCTGGTATCTCCTATAGGGTGTGGTGTATGCTCTATGTATGGTTTTAAAGTGAATAAGTTGATGCGCTAAGTTCTTAGAGGTCAAACTTAAATTAGACCACACAGTGTCCCAATCTATGTCAATATGAATTTCCCCCAGTTCCCTATTCCAAAGAGATTCAACTGACAAAGCCTTGATATTATGTTCAATTAGTTTGCTGTATATTATGGAAACAGACGATCTGCCAAATCTGGGCAAGATCCAATCTAGCATGGGATGGGAGGTGAGGGGAGAGTCCCAGGGTACTCCATAAGCTTTTAAGGCTGATCTTAACTGAAAGTACACAAAATAAGAAGATGCCGGTAAAGAAAAGCGTGTCCTTAAATCCTGAATAGCGCAAAGGCCGTCAGCGTCGTATAAATCACCAAAGGTGTTTACACCAAGTGATGACCAAGACGGTTGAAAAAATGGTTTGTTGCCGCACAATAAATTGAAGTTGTACCATAGTGGTGTATTCTTACAGAATTTGAACGGGCCACCCATCCATCGTTCTGCCCTCCTCCATACCCGTATCGAATTTGCAATAATAGGTCCGAATTTATTGAGTGCTTTTGTGCGTATATTGGCGAACAAAATGTCTTGTAACCTGTGTGGTGCAACTTTTTCAGATTCAATGGTTTTCCATGCAGTTGCAACATCTGGTTTGACCCATGTGCTGAGTGCTTTGATTTGGAATGACCAATAATAAAATTCAAAATTTGGTACTGCCAGCCCACCTAACAATTTTGGTCGTTGCAGAGTTGTCAGGCGAATCCTAGGCCTTTTGTCATCCCAAATAAATTTAGTAACCATAGAGTGTATATCTTTGAAGTAAGTTGGAGGGGGAGGGAGTGGCAGCATAAAGAAAAGGAAATTGATGCGTGGCAATATGTTCATTTTTACTGTATTAATCCTGCCTTGAATTGTTGTTTTTAAATTCTTCCATCTTTGCATGTCAGACTTTATCTTATTTAACATAGTGTTGAAGTTGTCACTGTTTATCTTATGTATGTTTTTATGAATTACAATACCCAGATATGTAAATGAGCTTTTAACTTGAACATATGTAGGTATAGAGGATTTTATACTTTTGTTATTTAGAGGCATTAAGGCAGACTTTGACCAATTTATTTTGTAGCCTGAGAGGCCACTGAAGTGATCAAATTCTTTAATTATCGGGGGAATGGAGGTGTCATAGTTGTCTAAGAACAAAATAATGTCATCGGCGTATAGAGATATAATGTGATTGTGATCACCAATCCTCATAGGGGAAGCTGTAGATTTCCTAATGGACTGTGCCAAAGGTTCCAGGGATAAACAAAATAAAAGAGGGGAAAGTGGACAGCCCTGCCTTGTTCCACGCAGCAATTTGAATGGAGGCGAGATCAGGTCCCCTGTCAAGACGCTTGTAAAGGGTGAGTGGTACAGTGTTTGGATCATTGTAATGAATTTATGACCAAACCCAAAACATTTTAAAACAGCCCACATATACTGCCACTCTAGCCTATCAAAGGCTTTCTCTGCGTCGAGTGAAAATACAGCGCATGGACTTGGGTGGCCATCTGCAGCATCTATAACATGCAGTAATCTTCTCATGTTATCGGATGCAAACCGCCCCTGTATGAATCCTGTTTGATCTGTGTTAATTAATGAATGAATGACCCTTTCAAGGCGCAGCGCAAGAGCCTTTGCATATATCTTTAGGTCAGTTGTGATCAGGGATATTGGTCTGAAGCTAGAGCACTCAAGAGGGTCTTTTATCAAAAAGCATTTTATAACATTTTCTAACATCGACCAGTAGCAAACCGAGGCATTAGAGGGAGGCGGGTCAACCATGCGCTTTGAGAAATTACAGCGCTATAGGCTCTTGGTCAGACCAAAGTCTCACAGAGATTTGAAAGTCAATAAATACGCGGGTGGAATGGTAGCTATAACTGGCTAAAGCTATCAAACTCGCTGGAGTCTGCCTGCTCTATACAGGGTGGATCAGTAGCTAGCATGGGTGTATTACTGGCCAAAGCTATCAAACACGCACCGAGTCTGCCTGCTCTAGGCCTATACAGGGTGGATCAGTAGCCAGCATGAGTGTATAACTGGCCAAAGCCATCAAATATACTGGAGTATTCTTGCTTTATAGGGTGGATCGGTAGCTGGAATAGGTGTCTAACTGGCCAAAGCCATCAAACACACTGGAGTCTGCCTGCTCTAGGCCTATACAGGATGGATCAGTAGCTAGAACAGGCCAAAGCCATCAGACACTGATAGCTCTATATGGGGTGGGTTCAGTAGCCAGAATAGGTGTCTAACTGGCCAAAGATATCAAAGACTGCCTGCTCTGTACAGGCCAGGGTGGTTTTTGACATCTCTGAGATTGATGGTGATTCACTTTCCAAAGAGTAGGTTTTTGTTTCAGAATAATTTATTACCCAAAAGGGTAAGACAAAGAGTATAAAGAACAAGGTGGTTAAATGGCAAACATGGGTAGGCTAACCCAGGTGTAGTGATAAACCTCTCTTTACGAAGCAAAGGCAACAGTGTTATGTCAGGTTAACCACTTTCTCTAGGTCAACACATCCAGGTTGGTTTTATCACAGAACCACTTTCTAGTTTCAGCCTCTACCCACCAGGCCTAGGCAATGTGGTCATTCTAAACTACAGATGCTTACATAGAAACTATGGTGAGTGTGCAAAGCTCATCATGCTCTTGTCTTGTGTGTATCTGCATGTTTTCATGCATGTGATCACCCCCCCCCTTCCTCTCCCCTCCCCCACCCCTCCTATCATGTCCTTGACCACAGGCATGAGCCTCAGCACCCTTCCTTCCTCAGCTGATATGGTATAGACAACTTCCTCCGAGTCGGATGATGGATAGACAACACAACCCACTCTCAGGTCCTGATAAGAGCAGCTGATGAAATCTGGCCAAGGCTGTCATCCAGAAAAAAAAAAACATGAAACCAGGCGACACGACAGCAGCTGTGGCGGCCGGGACTCTAAAAACAGGGTCAAAGAGCTCTTTGCAGAAATTGTCACTTCCCTTCTAATGAGGACAGTGGTTTTGAAAGGGGATCTTTTGCTTTCAATTCACATCTAAATCTGATTCACAGGTAGTAGCACCTGGACATGAGACAGGCCTAGCAATGTCCATTATGTGGTCCCTCATCCTGTGGAGAAGGCCTATAGACATAGCCTACATGGATGGATCAGGTCTAGGGACCTACACTATTACACCCCTACTGCGGGGGTATATGGATCAGGTCTAGGGGGTAGGCTAGACCTACACTAAATATATCTGAGTAGGTTCTCTATTCCCATCAGCAAAAAGACAAAATATAAAAACATCTTACAATCAGACTACAACAGCATTGCTTCAACTGCATGGATGAATCTACCAGCAACTGACAGCCAACTGACAGCCTAAATTGGTAGCCTAACTGATGAAATTCACCAGCCATTCAGTTGGAAAGTATTTCCTGAGTATGTCTGAAATATACCAGCCACCTTCAGCATTCACCATTCTTTGGACAGTGGCCAATACTAACTTTAAGTTCTGAATGTTGCTACAGGTACTGGCTTAACTTTCAGACTTGGTAGCCTCATCTAACTTTTGTAAACTAGCGCTGTCTAATGAGCAACCCCCCTCCCCTCCAATCCCCCCTAACATAGAACACCCCTCAGAGTAACGGCAGACCCCCCCCCCACCTCCCCACCTCCCACTCTCTCCCTCACACAAACACACACACTCGAAAACACACCAGACAAAAGAGGCCTTCTCCAAGGCTTTTTAACTCGGGACAAAAGGGAAGCTGAACACACCCTAAGCAAGCAGAAAAGGCAACACCAAAAGCACGGCTCCTGCAACACCGGCTTCTCGTCCGCTGCTTTCCCAGAGATAGGCTACTCACTAGCGACGACTCGAGTGGGTCAGACGAGCTGAAATCTAATCCGGGATAACAGGGCTGGTTTTTTGGGGGGGGGGGGGTCCTTCTCCTAGAGAGGCTCCTAATCTGCCCTACTATACAAGGGAAACTGAGGATGGACCACTGTAATTAGGGGCCAGATGGACGACATTGGACAGCTTGAGTCGCACAATTAAAACTCAGGATAGGATAGGATAGGATATGGACTAACTAGCCTATTCCACAGACTAGACTATTCCACAACAGGGATTCAGGAGAAAAGGCTCTGAGAACAAACCTCTTTGGCCTCTCTTGCTCTGTTGCTTTAGGCTACTTTAAACATTTTCACATTTTCACACAGCACCAACTGTACACACACTACTAGTATCTGCCATCTTTGTACTCCACAGAAATGTATAGTCTGCTCGAGAGGATAAACAATCTCACGCTTCACTCTTCCTGAACCCCCCCGCTCCCCTATATCCCCCTGCCTCGTTTCCACAGCCCCTCACCCCCCCACCCCCACCACCCCTACCACCCCTAATCAAACCCCGGGTCATTCCATGTCAAATCACCCGATGGGTTAAACCCCACCCCCTCAGAAATTGATGAGATTTGGTGTGTAGGATCATCACACCTGAACATTTAATTTCTGAAAATTTTAGCTCAATCGAACCAACGGTTCCTAAGAGACACCAGGTCCAATTTTCAGATTTTTGCCAAAAATGGGCTGATCAACCCACATTGACATTACCCTAATTTGCTTATTTCTGGGTCAAATTCGATAATCTTGGTGTCGTTTGAAAGCTAAGACCCCCATGAATCTGATTATATGATTACTTTTTATGATTAGACCCATTTTGACCAAATGACCATTTGACCTTTACTTTGGACCTGAATTTGACCTTGTGGATCATGTGACCTTCAAGCGACCCCTGGTCTAAAAGTTACCTCAACATGTTTTGTAGACAATATCAAAAAATCAGAGGTATAATATTTTTCGTTCGTCAGCAATTTTAAAACAAAGTTTGGTTGAATGTGACAAAGGAATATTCCATGCTATCTGGCTACATTACATTCCAGTGTCTATGCTAAGCTAAACCTAAAATAAATCTAAGTTTGGGGTTGGCAGACTAGGAAAATGCATGCACTTAAACAAAATTTGGTTCAACGTGATAAAATGGTCTTTAAAGGAATATTCCACCTTTTTTTTAATCAAAATTGGTTATTCACTCTCTTATCTAGAGTTGCATATGTGGGTAAAAGCACTTTGGTTTCAGTGCATGCATTTTCCTAGTCTGCCAACCCCAAACCCCAAACTAGCTTAGCATAGACACTGGAATGTAATGTAGCCAGATAGCATGGAATATTCCTTTAAAGATCATTTTATCACGTTCAACCAAACTTTGTTTTAAGATTGCTGACAAACGAAAGATATTATACCTCTGATTTTTTGATATTGTCTACAAAACATGTTGACCTAACTTTTAGACCAGGGGTCGCTTAAAGGTCACATGATCCACAAGGTCAAATTCAGGTCCAAAGTAAAGGTCAAAAGGTCATTTAGTCAAAATGGGTCTAATCATAAAAAGTAATCATATAATCAGATTCCTGGGGGTCTTAGCTTTCAAACGACACCAAGATTATTGAATTTGACCCAGAAATAAGCAAATTAGGATAATGTCAATGTGAGCTGGTCAGGCCATTTGTGGCGAAAATCTGAAAATTTGACCTGGCATATCTCAGAAACTACTGGTCCAATTGAGCTCAAATTTTCAGATATTAAATGTTCAGGTGTGATGATCGGTTACACCAAATTTCACCAGTTTCTGAGAGGGTCAGGTTTAAAATTCACAAAATTTTGGGTGATTTGACATGGAATGACCCCCCCACCCCTCTCCAAACAAGGGGCAGGGCCATGCTGTGGGCAAACGTCTGTGGATGAGCAAGCAAGGTCATACAGTATGTTGGATCTGACTGGGACCCAAGTTGTCTGCCACAACACTACAGTTGACATCGCCACGGTTACTTCCCTATTCCGATCAATAGCACTCTGTTCTCATACTCAACACTGCAACTGGGGTGGGTAGTGATGATGAAGTGCACTAGATTGTTTGACTACTAACAAGACAAATACACAACATTGGAGCCCATAAAGATATTTGCTGGAATTATACAAACTACATCATAGCCCTGTTGTGTGGGATTATACAAATTACAGGCCTTTCACTGGGATTATACAAATTCTAGACGTGCGATTACTAGTAGGGACTTGCACGTTACTAATATTGGGCTATTCCAGTAGGGCAGTTAAGAATCCTACAGCAGGTTTTCACAAAAGGTCATCTCCATTATGGCAGAATACAGTAACGTACAGTAACTCCTTATGGCAGAATACGGTAACTGTGCGTATTTTTGGGATCACCCAAGTGGCCATCCCACTATGTGGCTGCCCAGGCCTGTCAGGCAGAGAGGGCGCAGACAAGACTAGCCAGATTAGGCCCTTTGTTTGGGCTCAGAGGGGTCTGTGTGTGTGTGTGTGTGTGTGTGTGTGTGTGTGTGTGTGTGTGAGGGGGTCTGGGGAGGGGGACATAAGGGTATTAAACTAAGCGCTCCGTGTGAATGGGGCGACTAACTGCTCATCTCTCGGGTGACAGCAAGCGGATGAGATGTTGGCCGAGTGGCAGCGTTCCTTCTGCCGCACACAGAATTTTTTTTTTTTTTTCGGAAGTGAGAGGAAGTTGGGAAGGCCATATGTTGTCGTCAGGGATCCAGGGATCCAAAGAGACACAGTGGGAACTTTTATCTCAGATTCAGCATGAAAAGGAGAGTGGTAACTGAGCTGCTTGCTGTTAATGCATTAACTGCCAGTGAGAGAGAGAGAGGGCGAGGGACAGAGCTTAAAAAAGAGAGAGAAAGAGAAAAGAGAGGACTAGCAGAATGAAAAAGAAACAGGGGAATTGTGGTGGTGAGAAGGGGGGGGCAGGCAAGGTGGCCTAAACATCATGAGGGACTTTCCTTTGGAGTGGTCTTACGCATGATCTCACTCAGATGAGATATTTATTATCAATTTGATCACTGAGAACTCAGAATAAAACTAAAACCAGTGCTGGGAATTCCTTGAATGAAGTCATGAAATGAGAGGGAGGGGATTCTGATAACTTGATTCTCAAAAGCTGAACATCTTACTGTAGGTTTAGCTGATATTAATTACAAAAGAAAAGTGTGATTGCCTGGTTGTGGCTTGTAGCAATGACAGTTCACAGAAAGACAAACATCCATAAGAATTCCAACATAGAACACTGGGCTAGCATGCCAGATGGTCTCGGATTCATTTCAGAACTGGCCGTCAATGCCTAACCCCATTTCACACAAAATAAAATAACAAACACAGCAATGTTATGCTAGCTCATGTCATAAGATGACGACTGCTCTCTGTGAGTTTGGTTGTAAATTTTCAACAGCCAGTAAGGTCAACAAGGAGATCAGCCTACATAGAAGCATTTATCTAGTAATGAGTCTAGTTAGACTGGTTTGAGTCGTTAAAAGGTTGATAATTAGGCCTACATGTAGGCTACTACAGATTCCAGGCAAAGACAACGCACAATGTAGTTCTAGGTTATAACGTAAAAGATCCACAGATAAGAGGCGAGCGCTGGCAAACTTGAACATGTTGGCATGAGCTGAAACTATCATTTTAGGCGCTTCATGTTCAAGGCCAACTTTCTCATTTTCTTATATCAAGTCGATAGCTTTGGTAAACAAGAAAAGGAGAAGGAAAAACCTAGATAAATGTTATCAGAGTTGCCAAAGTGGCATACCCAAGTTGAAGTTTGACACAGCACAGAAACTTGGCACCTGCGCGCAATGCCTTTTAACGTTTTACCAAGTCCTTTCACGCCATGCTTGACTAACGGGCATTTTGAAAGGCACTTAGACATTTTTTTGAGAAAAATATTCGTATCATGTAATTCCCGAAAGCCTAGCTTGCGAGTATAACTTTGCCGTAGTAAACGGTAATTTCGCAAATTTCGCTAGCTCTAGCTAATGTAGCCTAACTTTTTATACAGCATAACTTTACAGCAGTCGGCATTCATTCAAAGTTTCATAGCGCTACCATTTATCCAAGTTGTAACGTTACCGCACAGACAAAGAGATGCGATATCAATCGTTACTGTAATGAATTCACTAGTCTCAGCCAGACATTAAAAAAGACACGTACTTACGTTCGTTATTTAAAACAGGAACAAAACTGAAGCCTTGGCAATACTCTTCGGGACACTGTCTGTCTCAAAGTGGTTGAAATGTGTGTTGGGATTACACGGAGCAAAAGCATGGGAAAGCGTTCAGGCCCCCGCACACACACACACACACCCCTCCCTACTCGGCTACACGGGTTAACCCTTTCGTGTCGCGGGGCTGTAATAAGCGCCTCACTGGAGTTATGAAAAAAACTCCCTCCCAGGACCTTTAAATCATCATGCGGGCGGACCAAAAAATGTAAACTGCTATGATATGGCCTAGTATCATGTACTTGGCTAAAGAGAAAGGCAATTTGAGTGGAGAGTAGACCAACGTTAGACAGTGGCCCCATAATCATCTAACTTAGGTCGTCTTAATGCCCATGTTTTTCTTATCAGTCTATTATTTTCTGTTTGTTTGTTGTTTTGGTTAGGCTACTGTATTGTAACCTATTTGTCTAATCTCTGTTTTCACCAAAAAGTTAAAGCAATATTTTCGTAACTTTATGTAATTTAATTATGATTAAATTTAGATATGGCCTATCTACATGCCCTCATCATATGTCATAATGATCAATCTCAACCAGTTTGTAAGAACTGTGGAAACCAACTACCATAAGATAAAGGACTGGCAGCGCAGCTCCAATTTCAGAGTAATGACTGAACAACCGCACAACTTCCTGTGACACTGTTGTGTGTCTAACAGCATCATCATTTACTGCAGATTGTGGCCTATATTGACAATCTACTGTAGATGCAGGCTACTGATTAGGAGCAAAGGCCTATTTCATCTCTGTCTAGACCAGTGGTTCTCAAAGTGTGGTCCGTGAGACGATTTCCAAAAAAAAAAGTGAAAAAAAAGTGAATTTACTCTGTTTCTTACTAACATTATTTGAAGGCAAAAGATGAATTGTTCACTGGGTACTATGAGGCAGTCTGTAATTTGTTAAGAACTTTAGGCTATCTGTATTTGAAGTGCATAGAAAAGCCTATTTAAAAATGCTTTAAAGGATAAAGGGTAGCACCATGTGACTTGGAGAGGGGGAACGAGCGCAGGTGGTCCCTGAAAACAATTTTGGGGGGTAAAGTGGTCCTCCGTCTGAAAATGTTTGAGAAACACTGGTCTAGACTGTTAAAAGGCATAGCATACACAGTTTTTGTGTTGCCTGTAGCTTAAAAATCAGGAGGCTAAGACTGGGAGAGTAACTTTGGCTACTGACTTTATTTTTAGCTAGGCCTAATTGAATGTGTACTTGCAATAAGAGGAGGAATGTAAAAGGTCAATTCTTTCCCTCATACATTTTACTGCTGGGAAGAAAAAAAAAAAAATCCAAACCAAGCCAAGCCAAGCCAACATAGCCCCGCTGCCGGATCATTGGTCCCACAACACAAATCCCCACAGGGCCACCAAGTAAGCAAATGTAAACTCATTTAGCTGCCCATGTGCTGCCTTCAGCCCGGCCTGAAGAGGTTGTGCTCTGTTAAAGCACTGCTTGCCTGGTATGAAGGGGGACTTTGTATTCATGGGGGAGGAATGTTATGTTGGGAAGAGTCAAAAACCTAACCAATCAAAATCCCCATGTAAACCAAAAGCACCACTCATCCGTCTGACGGTCGGGTCGTTCATCTGTCTGGCTTTAGTCAAGAATGTCCTTGTCTGCTGGGTAGGAGTTTCACACCATTGTGTTGTGGATGTCTGCATCATCATTGCCATCAAGGAACAACTGACTGGCGATGTCCAGGCGGGTGCAGTTTGGGTAAAAAAAAAAAAAAAGCAACTAACCCTACAAAAATTCTAACAAAAGGTTTGTCAGTGGTTCACTGTGGTATCAGATGTAGGCTATCTAAAAACATACCAAAAGTTCAAAGTTCAACTCCCAAGATAGGCCTCATTTTTGGAAAATTTGTGAATTTCCCATTGAAATTAATGGTATTTGGTGGTCTCATTCCCAAAAAAATAGGCCTTTCTTGGAGTAATACTTTGGTAAACCTTTAGTTTGTTTTTGTAGGACATCTGATACTGCTGTAAACCACTAAGAAACCTATAGTTAGAGATCATAATTGCACCCGTCTAGTGGGCCTGTCCTGAGGTGTGAGGATCTGTATTTTTCAATGAGAAACTGGTTAGGGGTATGAGACCCCCCTGCTGCCCTCTGCAGGATAAAAGTGGAACTACCGTATATGTTAGAAGCAAGCTGCTTGCACTGACCTGGATTAACCTGTGTCTTGAGCAATACGCAATACCTCACAAGAGGGGAGGCAGACACAGCTTGGGATGAAAACCCTCTTTTTGCTGAAGTTATACAACAAGAACAGGAATCAAGAGACAACATGACAAACAAGTTGTAGATGATCATGAATATCTTTATTTGAAAACTATCTTAGGACAACCACATTGTCTTTTATACAATATTTACACATGCACAGATAAAAACAAACAAAATATATGCAACAGCCTAACACATGTGAAAGTTACCAAGAGACTGCTGCTAGGTTGCAACAAGTTATCGTATGGGAAGTTAGTGATACAAACAGAGCAAATTGATGACGTACACATTTTGATCTCTTGGGCAGGCTACTACAAGTACTCCTCAGACCTGATGAAACTTGTATGCCGACAACAAAACAAAACTGGTTTGTTGCTAAGAACAGTTTAATGAATTATGAGCAGACTTTTTTGTGCTTCTATAATTTAAATGGAAAACAACATAAAAAAGAAAAGATGGTGGTTTATTCTTCCACTTTAACAGTCTGGGCGTGTAGTGTTTGTGGATCAGAGAGAGACGCACGATTAAAAAGGGGGGTTTTCTGGTGGATAAATTCCAGTTCAGCTCCTTGCCTATGCAGCTAATTTCAAGCAGGCGCTTAAGTGAACCCCAGTGACCGACAGCCTCGGACATGCAGTAGTTGGCTCACAGCTCTCTAATTGCCATTCTTCAGATGGATTTCACTGGGCCGCAAACACACATGCTAAAAGGCCACGGCTAATTAAACTTCAGAAAGAAGAAAATCGCTGCCTCACAGAGAGAGGGAGAGAGAGCCAGAGCCTGTTAGAGCAGAGACTTTAGACTCACGCTCTGAGAGAGAGAGAGAGAGAGAGAGAGAGAGAGAGAGAGAGAGAGAGAGCGCCTGTCAGAGTTTAGACTCACGCTAGATGTTTGCTTTGCCCAGCGTTTCAACATTGCCTTACTGGGCACAAGAGAGCCTCTATGATGCACCCCCCGGGGCACAGGCCAAACCTCTCGTTGCCATGGCAGAAAACAAATATAAGAGCACTGTCATTTACTAACCTACACACACACACACACACACACACACACACACACACACACACAGCAATCACATAAACAAATCTTTCCCTCGGACTTTACAGGTCAATATGGAACACATGGTAATATTCCACACCATCTCTTGCCAAGTGATCCTTTTGTGTAAACAAAACCAAACCTGCTGCAACACTGGGGATACACCATATACAGTCACTTGTAGGGGAAGATTACCTTATATTATATTCCCCAGATATTATTAGTACATCGGACTCAATGCATTAGCTTCAATTTGTCTTGTCTTGTGGTGGTCAAAACATCACTCAGTGGTGCTTGCTTACTGTAGGTAACATACTGTAGAATGAACACTGTTTGCAAATTGCAATGACAACAACTGGAGCTGAAAACTACAAAGTCACTGTAGATTACATGTATCTTAGTTCCTCTTTGAACACACAACCCCCACTCATCATAACAACAGTGTCAAAAAAACAAATAAACAAAAAAACAATAATGATAATAAAATACACATGCGCACAGAATAGTCTTTTTGATAACGCACAGCCAATAAGTGTCTAGCTAGGCCAGATGTTTAAAAATCTCACCTCTGCATTGCTCTACATAGCCTACCTGTTGTGTTGGAGATTAGCTACAAAAACGTTACTTAAACGTGTATCTTGCACATGCAGTAGTTTGTGACAAAGTGAAGGAGATCTCCATGGGTAGATATCTCATGTCATCATACCAAGAATACAAAACCACTCCAGACACACAACAACAACAACACTCAGCCAAATAAATAAGCTCATATTCATAAAATACCAAAAAAAAAGAGAAGAAGAAAAAAAAAAAAAAGATCAATTGTGCAATTTACAGTCCATAATAATCACAATTATTGGCAGTAAATATGGCTACTGTGAATTGTGAAAGAAGACACTGATTCATAAGTGGACCTCCTGTCGCTCTACAGAAGTTTTAAGGCTTTAAACACTCTAGTAGAGACAAACAACAGTGCTACAACTGCTCAACAAAAGTGGTCTGCTACACTGTACACGCCTGATCACACACCACTGCTAGGAGGAAAGCTTCAAAGTTTTTACACTTTACACTTTATTTGAATGTACCGTCATAAGACTGACATGATACTGTCATTAACTAGGTCATGACGTTGTCATGAATCTGTCATAAACTTTATTTACCCGTCATGACTTCAGTCATTAGGTGTCACCCGGTATTTGTCATGGGTGGGTTAGGGTATGTCCGAAGTCATGACAGGTTTATAAAGTTTATGACAGAGTCTTGACAACATCATGACATAGTTAATGACAATGTCACGTCAGTCTTATGACGGTACCTTCAAATAAAGTGTTACATTTTTTTTTTATTATTATTTATATTCCCCACTTCAACCCACAGATCAGGGACGAGGTTGGTGACAGTACTGTACATCAACCCACTGAATCTCACGGCACAAGAGAGAATTAGTTTTCACGTTTCTTGCAGCATGCACATACTGTACATACACGTAGTGTTACTGTAGAGTGAATGTGTAGGTGTAGGCTAGTCGTGTTGTTCAGATATATAATTAGTAGTCTTTTCACTTTGGTCATTCAGTTACAAAGTTTCTCTTTAAGTTTTCTTCCCATATGAGTAGTTTGAAGGTTACTCAAATATGTAGTCCCTGATAAGTCTGCCCTATGAACTTCTGTCTGATGGTGGTGGTGGTGTGTGTGTGTGTGTGTGTGTGTGTGTGTGTGTGTGTGTGTGTGTGTGTGTGTTCGTGTGTGGTTAGATGAATGTATACTGTTAGGGGGCTTTTATCTAAGGTTGAATATGTACAGCAGACAGAGGCTTGCGAATGAGACAAGAGCCCACGTGCAAAACGCCTCACTTTAAAAAGCTTCTGATTAACAGTCATGTCCTGTACTTCAGACATGGCAAACTATCAAAATTATCCAATAATCCAAAATAATCCAATAAAACTACTGAAATGGTGGTATGGTATTCATCTGAAGCTCAGCAGCAGTTTTTGTGATAAACTGGACAGAAATATCACAGAGCAACATACTGTATGGTGGTGATGCACCACAAATTCAACAACAACAAAAGAAAAAAAACAAGAAAAAAAAAAAAAAAAAAAAAAAACACAACACTTGTTATTTACTGTGTACAAATGAAGATTTTCCCCAATTCCAAAAAGGCAGAAAACTGTGTGTGTGTGTGTGTGTGTGTGTGTGTGTGTGTGTGTGTGTGTGTGTGTGTGTGTGTGTGTGTGTGTGTGTGTGGTGCCCTGATGCCCACCAAGGCTCGGGTGTTCTTTCCTGATTGCAGTTAGGGTTGAAAAGGGAGGGTGTGTTTGTGTATTGTTCAGCACTTGTGATTCTGTGTGTGTGTGTGTGTGTGTGTGTGTGTGTGTGTGTGGCTGGTCGTCCCAGACAGGTGTGCGTCACCTGTGTCCTTACTCCTCACATCTTCCTGTTACGCCAGCCCAGGTGGTAGTGTGTGTGTGTGTGTGTGTGTGTGTGTGTGGGTGTGTGTGTGGCCGGCTGCTCCTCACATCTTGCGGTTGCGGCGGCCCAGGTGGTAGTAGTAGGACAGGGTGACGGTGAGGAAGAGCAGGCGGCTGAGGAGGAGGAGTATGGCAGCGTTGGAGAATACACCCAGTTCCACTAGAGTTACACACGTCACTGAGGAGCAAAGAACAACACACACACACACACACACACACACACACACACACGACAGACACACACACACACACACACACACACACACACACACATTAAATGAACACATTACATTATATTAACATAGTAGATTGACACTCTAGAGATTCACATCACATTAACACTATAGAATAGCTTCACAATAGATCGCTTTATGAATCCACATTAGATTAAGATGCATTTAATGGCTGTAAATGACAACAATGCCTCTGCAGTGAGCATTAATACTTCTTGCTGCAATTGAGGTTGATGTACATTATATGTACACATTACACTTCACAATGCTCTCCGTTTATTGCTACTGACAATGATATACCGTAAAATATTACAACAAAACATGATTGCTGTCTGTATGTATGTTTTATCCAATCACAACACAGCATCGTTGACTAAGTAAAAATGCGCCTTAGATGCTTAGGCACTTCCCAACACAGCCAGAACATTGCATGTGATACCACAATTCACCACCAGGTGCTGCTGTTGCTCCTAGAGAGGGCCAGTGGCGCTCAGGAGCCCATAGTGGGAGCTGTCTCTTCAGAGCTCCAGTCAGGCATGTTGTGTATGGAGGAATGCACCTAGATGGTAGCCTGGGAGTTCCCATGCTCCTTTGCGCGCTAATTTCATTTCACTCTGCAAAGCAGCATGGTGACCATGGACGTTTTTCTCGCCCGTTTTCAGTATCCAATCGCAGAACAAAAAGGGATTTGTATGGCCCTCGATTGCATTTTACGTCACGTGGTGGCTCTGGTATTGTACAGATGCTATGATAGACATTCATAGTGCCCAATAAACGGCTCTGGACAATCGTAAACGATGCTTCCGCTACGAGAAATGCAATAGGTAGGTCTCCAGACTAAATATCACTTGTGATTTTAGTTTGGCATTCGCCAGGCTACCTAGATGGATGCCTCACCTATGAACTGGATGGCAAAGTAACAGGCTTCACTTAGCAGCGTCCACTGGAGAATAACCTTCTCAGCTGTGTACAGCCCATTCCACAGGATAAGGGAGAGACCTGTGGGGGGAACGGCAACACACACACACACACAGGTGAATACGCATGCAGGCACGCACGCACGCACGCACACACACACACACACACACACACACACACACACACACACACACACACAGGTGAATACACATGCAGGCACATGCAAACAGCACACACACACACACACACACACACACAACACACGCACACACACACACACACACACACACACACACACGGTGAATACGCTCAAACACACGCAACGCACAGACACAAACACACACACACACACACACACACACACACACACACACACACACACACACACACACACACACAGACACACACACACACACACACACACACACACACACACACACACACACACAGGTGAAACAGGCATGAGCAGGCATGAGGCTCAGAGCTATGAGTCAGACACAAGAGAAGAAAACAAAGAGGATCATGGGAAATAAGTGATAGTGAGAAAAGAACTGAAGAGGACGTCGTCACGTCAAGGTCAAGGTCAAGGACATGTTGTTTTCAGATATTCAGGGAATGTCTGTCTGTGTCAAGCTCTAGTGTTTTTTTCCCTCCAAGATAACACGCCATGCTATTTATGTTTCCTGAACAAGCCAAGGGATGCGACCCCCCCCCCCCCCCCACACACACACACACTCCCCACCACCCAACCAACAGTTCTATAGATTGATCGGGTGTCAACAACTCCGGAGCAGGAAGTGTGTGTATACTGGAGGCGAGACTGATGTAGTCTCAGACAGCTGCACTGAAAATAAAATAAAATACAATACACTTCTCTTTTCTCCACCCAGGTCTGTGGGTGTGGAGCATTGCTTCCTTTTTTTGAAAGATATTTTTTAGGGCCTTGATATTTTTTTTGCCTCTTATTTGATAGGAGAGTAGAAAGAGTGACAGGAAATGTGTGTGGGGGGGGGGTGGGGAGAGAGAGAGAGAGAGAGAGAGAGAGAGAGAGAGAGAGAGAGAGAGAGAGAGAGAGAGAGAGAGAGAGAGAGAGAAAGAGAGAGAGAAAGAGAGAGAGATGGGTAAGGATGGGGAAATGACCTCAGGTCAGACTCCAGGCCCCAGGATTTATGGTAGGATGCACTACACTCGTCCACTGAGCCACGGCCCCCTGAGCATCGCATCCCTATGCAGATTCGCCATGGCGACGCGAGTAAACAAAGGTAAGAAAGGAGGTGGTTTGGGGGACAGAACAGAATGCTACTATATCTGTCAGGGCCACTCAGAATATGACAAAGAAATACTGTAGGGCTGTGAGTATGTGTGTGTGTGTGTGTGTGTGTGTGTGTGTGTATATGTATATGTGTGGGTGAATGTGTGAGGGAGTGTCTCTTGACTGCGGAGGAATGTCGATGGTTATGGCACACAGACAACCCTCCACCACTCCCCCCCTCCCCTCCCCCCTAACCACTCTACCTTAATTATTATGTATGAAAATCCAATGCAGGCAATCTGCATGGCTCTCTTAAAGCCTTCCACAGACCAGCAGTGAGGCTTAGTTAGAAGTGTGTGTGTGTGTGTGTGTGTGTGTGTGTGTGTGTGTGTGTGTGTGTGTGTGTGTGTGTTGCCCCCCCCCTCCGTAACATCACTATGGGCCACTGCTCTGGCTGAGTTAGAAGACACTCCCCCCCCCCCCACAATAACAGCACTATGGCACATTCTGCACAACACAATAATTGGGCCGCCGCTCAAAAACATCCCTTTTCTTCGTCTCTGGGAACGCTTCTGTGACTGTGTGTGTGTGTGTGTGTGTGTGTGTGTGCGTTTGTACTTGCATCTGTATGCATGCCTTTGTGTGAAAAGAAGGCAGAGAGAGAGAGAGAGAGAGAGAGAGAGAGAGAGAGAGAGAGAGAGAGACAGAGAGACAGAGAGAGAGAGAGAGAGAGAGACAGACAGACAGAGAGAGAGAGAGAGAGAGAGAGAGAGAGAGAGAGAGAGAGAGAGAAAGTAGACTCATTGTGTGGCTGATGGCAGAGCCGTACAGATGTGTGATTTAATGTGTAATTAAAAGACTGAGTGGCATAGAGAATTTTCATCTGGAAAACTATTATCCACCCCCCCCACCCCACCAATTCTGTAACCGCCCACAATGTACCCCTCCCCCACCACACCCACACACACACACTCTCCATCTCCTCCGCCTCCTAACAACACAGAGTCCATACATCCATAACAGAAGTAGCATACTGTGTGTCTGAATGGGGGCAAGGAAGTGATGGTGTCTGTGGGGGAGATTATGTGTCCTCAGTCGCTCAGTCACTCCGTCTGTCTCCTGTATTCAGACTGATTCACTGATTCACTCACACACACACACACACACACACACACACACACACACACACACACACACACACACACACACAGGCCTCTGTCTCCTGTATTCAGACTGATTCACTCACACACACATGCCTCTGTCTACTGTACACAGACTTAAAGAAGAGGCTTGTTTAGCCAAAGTTACATTCGCTCAGGAGTCAGGACAGACTAAGACAGACTATGACAGAAACACAGAATAGGACAGGGGGACATGGAGAGGAGAAAGGCAGACAGAGACAAGCAGAGAGAGAGAGAGAGAGAGAGAGAGAGAGAGAGAGAGAGAGAGAGAGAGAGAGAGAGAGAGAGAGAGAATGAAGGAATGAACAATAATAAGAGAGATGTCTTACTGAGCAGTGCTCCTCCATACAAACGTATAGAGATGCTTGTGTCCGTCTGTTCTTCTTCAAACACAACTTCATAGAGCTGACTAGGGAACATTAGGGCCTGCAGGTACACACACACACACACACACACACACACACACACAAAGAGAAAGAGAAAGACAAATAGTCAAAACAACATTGATCCAAGCTCATCCATTTTAAAGCCGACCCAAAGATATCCATCCATCTCCTCCCCTGCCTTCATTGACAGGGACATGCAGTAAAACTACACTGAGCTTCAGTCTTCACATCAGCCGAGCTGCCTCAGGCTGGACTGGACTGGACTCCCACTCGAAGTCTACTCCATCAGCTGACTGACAGCAGGGCCTTGCATTACTATGCTCTCAGAAGAAGAAGAAAAAAAGAGAGAGAAAAAAAAAAGAGATGAACTGCTGAGTGAATTAAACTGATATCTCATAGCTTGCCTGTCAATGGAGTTCTGGAATGAAGCGGATATAGAACAGAGATCTGAATAAAATACAGGCCCATATTATTAGCCTGGTAGGCCATCTCTGTGTGTGTACACACACACACACACACACACACACACACACACACAAAACACACACACACACACACACACACAATCTCTGTACAGACCATTTTCTGTACCTGGCTGCACATTGAATTTGCTGCTATTAAGGGCGTGTAGATTTGTAAGCTAGCCCCATACAGTATATTACAGCACCCCAATCCCAACCACTATGCTTTAAAATCAACACATCATCAAATAACATTTTACATAGAAACCACAACCCCCTCCCGGGTCCTGCCAACAGGTCCTTCCGCTCAGAGGGACTGCAGACATTAGTGAATTAGTGCATTTCTTCAGACTGGCGTCCTGCTGCTGCCCGCAGCTTAATGAGGCACAAACACACACACAGGCACGTACACACACAGGCACGTACACACACACACACACACACACAGGCACGCACACACACAGGCACGCACACACACAGGCACGCACACACACAGGCACGCACACACACAGGCACGCACACACACACACACACACACACACACACACACACACACACACACACACACACACACAGGTCAGTTGGGCAGATCCCTGGCGCCAGACTGCATCTCCGGCACATGTCCTTTCCTCTTCCCTGGTGCTGGTGGAGATGTGGAGGGAGCCAGCGGGGAGCCATCACACCCACACACACACACACACACACACACACACACACACACACACACATACACAAACACACACAACACACACACACACACACACACACACACACACACACACTTCCCCATAACCTTTCTGACCCAACCCCTCACCATCAGTGCCACAGCCGTGAGGACCACTGCAGAGAGGAAGATCCATAACCCATCACACACACACACACACACACACACACACACACACACACACACACTCACCATGAGTGCCACAGCCGTGAGGACCACTGCAGAGAGAAGGATCCATAACCTGCAGGAGAGGAGACACAGTTACAGCAGTGTTATACTCAATACAGACATCAGCATCAGCATTGCCCACCCAACAGCTTCAACTGAGACACAGTTAAACTCAATACAGACATCAGCATTGCCCACCCAACAGCTTCAACTGAGACACAGTTAAACTCAATACAGACATCAGCATTGCCCACCCAACAGCTTCAACTGAGACACAGTTAAACTCAATACAGACATCAGCACTGCCCACCCAACAGCTTCAACTGAGACACAGTTAAACTCAATACAGACATCAGCATTGCCCACCCAACAGCTTCAACTGAGACACAGTTAAACTCAATACAGACATCAGCATTGCCCACCCAACAGCTTCAACTGAGACACAGTTAAACCAGAGAGGGTTGAAGCGGATCTTTGGTTAAACTCAATACAGCTTCAACAGAGACACAGTTACACTCAATACAGAGATGAGAATCACCCATCCAACAGTTTCAACTGAGACACAGTTATAATCAATACAGACATCAGCATCATCCATATGGCTTTTTCTAAAACGGAAGTTCAGGAAGAGCATGACGAAATTTTCCAAGCCCTCTTTGTAACCGTCCACGTAACTTATTCTCTGCTCACCTGTCAGAGTCTCAGCTTGTTTTTTCACTCGCAACACAGTTACACTCACAGCTACTTTCCATACAAAGACCTGCATCAGCTACCCAATCCATCCAACAGCTTCAACTGACACACAGTTAGACTCAATGGAGGGATCTATGTGAGATAAAATGAGCCAAATACCTTTGCCTAAAGTCAGGTATTGTGTCTGCACATGACTACATGGCAGGAGTTGATTAGTTGTGGTTTCATAAATTCTTCTAGAATCACAGAGCATTCAGGACATCAAATTGTTTTCCTGAGATCATCTGAACAAGTATACTTCATTCAAATAAATAAATCATTCACATGACCAATAGGCTGAACAAGTATACTTCATAAATAAATCATCATCCACATAACCAATAAGCAAAGAGATTATTGAACATGTATACTTCATAAATAAACCATTCACATGACCAATAGGCTGAAGAAGTATACTTCATAAATAAATCATTCACATGACCAATAAGCAAAGAGATCATCTGAACAAGTATACTTCATAAATAAATCATTCACATCACCAACAGGCTGAACAAGTACAGTTCATAAATCATTCACATAACCAATAGGCAAAGAGATAATTTGAACAAGTATACTTCATAAATAAATAATTTCTCATAGATCACCTGAACAAGTATACTTGATAAATAAACCAATCATTCACATAAGCTGTAGGCCAGGGGACAGACTAGATAATGATTTAATATAGCCAACTATTCCAATGCTGTTTACATGGAGTCTCTTTGATGTGTGGATTTATTAATGCCAGAGATATAATGGGCCAACTGTGTGACACTTGCATATAAACCCTGCAAGGCTTGATTACAGCAACAAAACATCTTCTATTCAGGATTGTAATGTACCACTAACCACTAACCACACTCAAACACTACATACATACATACAAATATTAATGTAAATACTGTCAACTAGGTAATAAATAAAGCTAACTTAAAGCAATATACCGGAGTAAGTTTAAGCATAGCCCTGCTGCACAAGCCTTCTAACAGCAATATATTTCTCATGAAATGAAAGATTTTCGAACAGCACAGACCTAACGCGAATGCGAAACACTTTACATTGAGTCAATGTAACCTCAGATCTTACTTTCGGTTTCCAACAGTCAGGTCCCATTGATTCAGTGTAAAGTGCATGTTCGATTCTGCGTTCGCGTTCGGTCTGTGCTGTACCAAATTATTTTGTTCCACTCACTAACTAGGGCATTTAGCAAGCTCTTTCAACAGGGCTATGCTTGAATTCACTCCGGTACTCTCCTTTAAAGGCAAAAGAGGGGACTAGGGCTTAAAAGGATATTCCACCTTACTGTGGAAATGGATTATTCACCTTCTTACCTGGAGTTACAAATGTGGGTAAAAGCATTTTGGTCTCAGTGTATGCATTTTCCTAGTCTGGCAACCACAATTTCACCTTTTTCTTAGCTTTAGCTTAGCATAAGAGCTTAAATGTAAAGTAGCCAGATAGCAACTCTTTGGCAACATTACATTCTAACCACCTTTTCTAAGCTAAAGCTAAAGCTAAAATTGGGGTTGCCAGACTAGGAAAACACTGTCTGGCACTGAGACCAAAATGCCTTTACCCACATTATGTAACTCCAGGTAAGACTAAGAATAACCCAATTTCACCCAGTGCTGGGTTATTCCTTTTAATGTGAGTACTGAGAGCCCAAATAAGGCCTCTGATGGGCAAACTGACCAGTTGCATCCTGAGGGGAACAAGAAACAGCAAGAAACAGCAGCACTCTGACTGAGTGCAGTCATCTGGACACACACAGAACTACTCCCCACGGAGGAAGGAGAGAGAGGGAGGAGTGGAGAGAGAGAGAGAGAGAGAGCGAGAAAGAAAGAAAGAAAGAAAGAAAGAGAGAGAGAGAGAGAGAAGGGGGCTTAAATAAAGGGCTAGAGAAAATCAAAAAGAGAGGGAGGGATGAATAGAGAGGGAGAGAGAAGAGAGAAGAAGAAGAAGAAGAATAAGAATAAGAAGAAAGTGAGAGAGACAGAGACAGAGGAAGAAAAGAAAGTGGTGTTTAATGGGGAGAGAGAGATGCTGCCTTACCTCAGCCCAACAGGCTCTCGCAGCGCAAACTTGATCTCATTGCCCAGCATCTGACTAATCTGCAAGAGAAAGAGAGAAAGAGAGAGAGAGAGAGAGAGAGAGAGGGAGAGAGAAAGAGAGAAAGAGAGAGAGACAGAGAGAGAGAGAGAGAGAGAGAGAGAGAGAGAGAGAGAGAGAGAGAGAGAGAGAGAGAGAGAGAGAGAGAGAGAGGCTTAACATTCCTTTATTCAGTCAATATTTGTGTATGAATTTGAATATTCCAGAAGCCAAAGCAATATGAAGCAGTAGCGCAGCACAAATGAATACCGTATAAAAGACGGCAACATGCTGTGACAATCAGTCCACTAACCCATGTATTAAAACCCACAGTTCCCACATCCTCCCTACCTCACGCAGCAGCAGAGAGAGAGAGAGAGAGAGAGAGAGAGAGAGAGAGAGAGAGAGAGAGAGAGAGAGAGAGAGAGAGAGAGAGAGAGAGAGAGAGAGAGAGAGAGAGAGAGAGAGAGAGAGAGAGAGAGAGAGAGAGAGAGAGGGAGGGAGGGAGGGAGAGAGAGAGAGAGAGAGAGAGAGAGAGAGAGAGAGAGAGAGAGAGAGAGGGAGGGAGGGAGGGAGGGAGAGAGAGAGAGAGAGAGAGAGAGAGAGAGAGAGAGAGAGAGAGAGAGAGAGAGAGAGAGAGAGAGAGAGAGAGAGAGGAATGGAAGCTGCTAAACATGTCTGTAGTCAGACTGACAGAGCGATAAGATCTGAGAAACAGGTTAACGGTGCACAGGGGAGTCAGCACTCAAAACAAACATGGCTTCTCTATTAGCTGTTTAATGAGCTATGTGTCATATTTATTACTGGTGAGAGATGAAGGAGGGATGAAAGAGAGAGGTGGAGAGAGGGATGGCAGAGAGAGAGAGAGAGTGGAGGGAATGATGAGAGAGAAAGATGGAGAGAGTGATGAGAGAGAGAGAGAGGTGGAAGAGAGTGGTGAGGTTGGGGTCACTTCAGCTGCTCTCTCGTCAGCGATTGGATGATGGTGCCATAAAGATGAGATGTTGATGGGAAGTGGTCATAGAATAATCTATTACTGCAGGCAGACAGACTGGACATTTAATGGCAATTTGCTGACAAATTAACCACACATCCACATAGACCATTAGGCTGAAATGTTTATGGGCACACTACTGCTAATGAGTAAAAAATGAAACGATAAAACTGTTAAGTGGAAAGTATAAGTGTCATCCATGATTCATCTTCTTCAAGATTTTCCAGAACTCTTCTTTAAAACCCATGAGTGGAGCAGTTGGATGATTCCTTCTGCAGTACAACAGGTGTCAGCTAGGGGCGCTATCCAAAGTCATTCATACACACCCTGATGGTGGCTGGAGGGCCGATACCCGGCAGTGTTTTTTTTTATTGTAGCCCTTAATAAAAGACTTTCTTTATGGGTTAACCGAGTGCCTGGACCTGGAATTTTTTCTTCCTTTTTGATGTTTATCAGAATATTCATTCTCTGAAATGGATTTACATCCAATCAAGTTCATATGCTGCAAGGAAGGGATGCAAATGAATGTTTAAACTCTACTTCATTTGTGAGTTAGAGTATTATGAATGGGAACACGCTTGCTTTAATTATTTGTGTGTGTGTGTGTGTGTGTGTGTGTGTGTGTGTGTGTGTGTGTGTGTGTGTGTGTGAGTGTGTGTGTGTGAGAGAGAGAGAGTAAAATAACGTGTGTGTGTGTGTGTGTGTGTGTGTGTGTGTGAGAGAGAGAGAGTAAAATAACGTGTGTGTGTGTGTGTGTGTGTGTGTGTGTGTGTGTGTGTGTGTGAAAGGAACCCCCCCCCCCATTTCCAACCAACAGAACAGGAAAGCAGCTGAAGCAAAAACTACAACTATAACATTTCCGTCCTT
>JAODXP020008532.1:72500-95000 GCA_027497455.2 Sardinella longiceps
GAGCTGCACTCATTTTCTCTCATTTACAAGTAATTAGATGCCGCTGCCGCCATCTTGCAAATTTGCACTCAGGGGACTCGGGGGTTCAAACAAGTTGACAAGCAGGAATTACAGTTTCAGTGGGAATTCCATTTCCTGTTTGCAAAAAGGGAAAACAACAAGGAAAATGAGTGACAAAGTGAGTAAGTCCAAAGGCACCATTCCTCCCATATTTCCCAGTTTCTCTGGCGGCGGTGGGGAGGCGGAGAGGGAAGGAAACGGCGCTCTCCTGTTTGCTTTTTTTTCTTTTCTCCGGGAGCGAAACGGAGGGATATGGAAGGAGGATGGAATATGGCTTCCCTACAGTGCAGTGGAAATCAGCACAGCAGGAAGAGAGAGAGAGTCGAGCAGGGGAACGCTTCCCGCTTTTGTCTGAGGTGCCTTGAGATGTGGAGGTGGTGATGGGGGAAGAGGAGGTGGAGGAAGAGGAGGAGGAGGTGGAGGAGGAGGCGTTTAGCTGAGGGAGGAAGGAATGATCCATCAGGCTCGGCAATTTCACAGAAGCATGATTTTCAACTGGAAAGGGAAAAAATAACACTGTGACTTACTACAAGGTCACAGCTTGACACACACACAAACATGAGAAAAGAAAGAAAGCGTCACGTGGACAGAGCTGGGAGCACAATGGCAGCGCTCTCCTGAAGTTCCCAGAGAGTTCCATTAGGGTCATTCATTCAGCCTACTACTGACTACTGAAGTACTAGCCCATGACAACCCACTACTGACTTTAACCCAGTGACCAGTGATGGAGACAAGACCACTTACTGTATGTCTAGATGATAAAATATTAAATCATTAAAAGGTCGAGACCGAGTCCAGACCAACACCGTTAGTTTTCAAATGCAGTCAGGACAGAGTCTTTGAGGAAGCAAGACCGACTCAGAAGCGAGACCGAATCAGAGTCAAGGCCGACTCTTTCAGGAGATGAGACAGAGTCAAGACCAAGACCATAAAAACAAGTCATCCCAGTTAGAGTTCAACAGTTGGCCTACTGACTAAGCTAGACTGAGTGGGTATAAAAAAAAGAGAAGTGCTAAATCGTATCGCTAAATCGTATCTAATTTTTTACTGATTGCCATTATCTGATTACTGATTACTGTGTCAACGATGACATCACTTGGGACAATACATCATAATATGATGTAATTTTGATCAGATTAACAGATACAGTATAAACAAAGATCATGGAATTAATTGCTCAGCTTGAATCCTCTCTGGTATAAACTTCCACCAGCCTAGCAAAGACTCAAATAATGCCCATAAAAATACCCCAGGTTTTTTGGACAGATTTCTTAACATGTCATGAAAAAAAACCCCCAAAAAAACAAATTTGTTGGTCTCCAGGACTCCCACTATGGACTGAGACCCAGTCAAGACCGAGTCTTTGAAAGGTCTGAGAGCCCGACACAAGACAGAGACAGAGAAAGAAAGGCAGAAAATGCCTTTGAGACCGTTCCTCACTCGTTCCGACCACAGCTGCCATTTGTATAGATTACAAAACAGCTCCAAGCCAAGGCTGACATTCAGACTCCATGGGACACAAAACAGCACTGAGTCACTGTGCCTTGAGAGCTTTCAAATGAGACACGGAGAGGAGAGGAGAGGAGAGGAGAAGAGAGGAGAGGAGAGGAGGAGAGGGAGAAGGTGAGGAGGCTCCTTCACAATGTGACAAATCTGCAGACAGAGAGGAGAGGAGAGGAGAGGAGAGAGGAGAAAGAGAGGAGAGAGAGAGGAGAGGAGAAGAGGAGAAGAGAAGAGAAGAGAGGAAAGGAGAGGAGAGGAGAGGGCTCCTTCACAACGTGACAAATCTGCAGATTGCATAGAGCTGGTCTTCATCCAGCAGCCTTCAGGGGGACATTGTCCACTTGACCCTCTAAAGCCCTATTCGCACGGAACTAGTTTAATGGGGGGACCTGGGGTAAAGTAATGATAACCGGAAAATTTAGTCCCGTCCGAACGCGCCATATCAGTAAAAATAGCGGAGTATGTGTGAAAGTATGCATGTGAGTGTGTGTGTGTGTGCGTGTGCGTGAGAAAGTACGAGTGTGTGTGGAAGAAAGTGTGTGAGGAAGAATGTGTGTGTTTGTGTGTGTGTGTGTATGTAGTGTGTGTGTGTGTGAAGAAGAGTGTGTGTGTGAAAGTACGAGTGTGAGTGTGTATGTGAAAGCACGAGTGTGAGTGTGTGTGTGTATATGTGTGTGAAAGAGTGTGTGTGTATGTGTGTGAAAGAGTGTGTGTGTGCATGTGTGTGTGAGTGTGTGTGTGTGTGTGTGTGTGTGTGTGTGTGTGTGTGTGTGTGTGTGTGTGTGTACACTAGTATATGAGTAGGACAGTGAGGTGCCATGCCTGCTCCTGCATGCTTCAATCCAACTGGCCAAAGCAAGCAGACAGTAGCCATCACACACCTGCCTGCCTGCCTGTGTGTGTGTGTGTGTGTGTGTGTGTGTGTGTGTGTGTGTGTGTGTGTGTGTGTGTGTGTGTGTGTGTGTGTGTGTGTGTGTGTGTGTGCTTCAATCCAACTGGCCAAAGCAAGCAGACAGTAGCCATCACACAGCTGCCTGCCTGCATGTGTGTGTGTGTGTGTGTGTGTGTGTGTGTGTGTGTGTGTGTGTGTGTGTGTGTGTGTGTGTGTGTGCTTCAATCCAACTGGCCAAAGCAAGCAGACAGTAGCCATCACACAGCTGCCTGCCTGTATGCTACTTCAAACAGACTCAGATATGAGATCTCAACTCAAGCGCAGTGGTGATGATGATGATGATGATGATGGATGATGATGACGATAACGATGACGCTTCAGTCATGGCATATATTCGAGGACATACTGTAGAATCCCCATCTATTCCATGATGGGACACACACACACACACACACACAACACACTAGTTTCAACTGAGTCGATGACACGGTAAGAAAAACTCATTTTTTGTTCAAGCATTCCCTTGCCGCCCCCTCCTCCTCCTCCCCCTTGGCTCCAGAGATACTGCAGCAAGGACAGCCATCACTTTGCTTTGCCTGTAGAAGTCTCCAGAATAACGCAGCACAACACCTCACGACTGCTCTGATTTAATGAATATTTCAGGTATAGGCGGCATTAGTACAACTCGCCTCAGAACGGCTCCCAGCAGGGTTAATATGGATCCATAAAAAAAATAAAATAAACTGAACCCTCGCTCTCTCTCTCCTTCCCTCTCTCCCTCTCCCTTTTCTCTCTCTCTCTCTCTCTCTCTCTTTCTCTCTCTCTCCCCTCTCTCTCTCTCTCTCTTTCTCCCTCTCTCTCTCTCTCTCTCTCTCCCTCTCTCTTTCTTCCTCTCTCTCTCTCTCTCCCTCCCTTTCTCCCTCCCTTCTCGCTGTCTTTCTCTCCTCTCTCTCTCTCTCTTGAGTGGGTGGTGCAAGCAGGCTCTCACAGCAGCTCATCCATGTGAGGGAATTGAGGCTGGCGTAGATGCTAATGAGTGTGACCTGTACATGTTGCAGCCTAATGAGTGTGTCTGTTCACTGGGGGAAGTTTGGGATGTGCAGCACGAGCAGCCAGCAACTAGGTCTGCCAAGGCTTTCATATACTATTTATTGATTACTGAATATTCTGTAGATTCTGTCTGTAAACATGGGGGCAAATGGGGAAATAACTACACAGAAGAGAATATTACTAATGTTACTTGGCTTTACAGAGTTGGTTGAAACACTTTAATGAAGCTAAATGTAATTCACAAAGACGGGAGACTGACAAACAAACAAACAATTCACTTGATATTAGCCCACAGGAAGAGCAAAGGTAGCAATGGTATGTCAACAATATGGCGGCCTGTGAAGGAGCCCTATTTATGGTAATCACCCCTGGCAACACATGAATAATATGGCAGAACACTGACACATCGATGGGGGGGTGAAGGCAGAGAAGGGGGGACATATCTGCATTAACTTAAGGCACATTTAAAAACATGGATGTTTGCTGTGGGCTGAGGAAGCCCTTAAATGCCATGCATGCAGTGTGACTAGCTAACAGCCCAAAGCTGCGCCTGTCATATTTTGGACTGCATGGCATTTTCAAATTACGGAGCATCCACCTCAGCCTCAGCCTAAGTGCTGGATTAAGGCTGATGTTTAGGAGTCATTCTAATGTGGATGTATCTGCTCTGGATAACGAGCTGCTTGTCACTGATGGCTCAACTGGAATTAAGAGGGATTTTATTTCTTGCACTCAGTGTGACATGCAGCAGACCCTCAACAGACATCCTCCAACCAACACTGCAGTCTAGAGTAGAGATGTGCTCAGAGGCTGAGGAGAAATAAAGCATCGCACTGCATTGTGGGAGATAAACACTGCACTGCATTGTGGGAGAAATAAAGCACCGCACTGCATTGTGGGAGATAAACACTGCACTGCATTGTGGGAGAAATACGGCATTGCAATGCATTGTGGGAGAAAAGAACAGCAATGCATCGTGGGAGAAATACAGCACAGCAATGCATTGTGGGAGAAATAATGCACAGCACTGCATTGTTGGAGAAAAGAACAGCAATGCATTGTGGGAGAAATACGGCATTGCAATGCATTGTGGGAGAAAAGAACAGCAATGCATCGTGGGAGAAATACAGCACAGCAATGCATTGTGGGAGAAATAATGCACAGCACTGCATTGTTGGAGAAAAGAACAGCAATGCATTGTGGGAGAAAAGAACCGCATTGCATTGTGGGAGAAAAGCACAGCACTCACCTTCGACCGATGCACCTCGCCATCGTCATCCTCGCCTCCCACGCCCAGGATCTTCCGTGTCTTGAGTCGGCTCACCAAGTCTGTCTGACTGTGTTTCTTCATGAGGGGCGGGTGGGCTTTGGAGGCCATACTAGGGGTCTATAAGGGAACAACACAAGAGATGAGAGATTAGAGAACAGGAATATGGAGGGGTTATGGACTTTAGAATCCATACTAGGGGTCTATAAGGGAACAACACAAGAGATGAGAGATTAGAGAACAGGAATATGGAGGGGTTATGGACTTTAGAATCCATACTAGGGGTCTATAAGGGAACAACACAGAGACCGATCGAGAGAGAGTCTAGGAGAACAACGGAATATGGAGGGGTTATGGACTTTAGAAGCCATACTAGGGGTCTATAAGGGAACAACACAAGACACGAGAGAGTCAGAGAACCGGAATATCTGGAGGGGTTATGGGCTTTAGAATCCATACTAGGGGTCTATAAGGGAAAAACACAAGTGACCAGAGAGTCAGAGAGCAAAGCAGAGAAGATAAGAGGATTGATCTTAATATTAAAAAATATGAAACAACAAAACGGCACCATAAATTATACATAAAAAGAAATGGTCACAGATGACAATAAAACCAGACTTATTTCCTGAGGAGAGGAGAGGAGAGGAGTGCTAATGCTTCATACAGACGGGAAAAAAGAGAAGAGAAGAGAGGAGAAGGAAAGACAAGAGAAGAGAGGACTAGGGAAACAAAAGAGAGAATCAGAGACAAAAGGAGAAACAGTTGCCTCCAGTTTTGCTCCGTAATTAACCAATAATTAACTTCACCAACAGTAACAAATTAACCCCCTGCAATCCCCATCAGGCCGCGTTGCACATGGAGTGCTCTGTAAAAATGGAAACCACTGATGGCCTTCCAAATGAAACAGCTGGTCTCACTGTAAACAAACACCCCATATGTGAGGTCCCACCTCTCGCTGTCTTCATAACTAACACACAGACACAGACACACACACACAATCCTTTCCCATCACACCCACACACCCACACACACCTGCTGTGGGGAGGGGGAGGGGGGGGGGGTCACACTAGAGTCACATTAGAACTTAACACAACCAAGTTTCAGCAACAGTTGATATAAAACTAGCTAGCTAAACATATCCCCAACCCACTAACCTCATTCCCAAAACCATTCCCTGATGATTAACCCACACCGTTTCCATCAGGGACCCCAAACACACACTCACACACACACACACACACACACACACACACACACACACACACACACACATTGTGCAAATCATTAAACACGTCACTACACAGATGATATTCTGAAGGAATACACATCACAGTGCGAATCACCACGGGCCTGACACATTTGTCAGCTCAGCTCACGGATATTCTGGAGGAATTCCTATGTGATAGTCAGAGCTGATTATGCCCGACTTAGTCAGCTTCAAACATTTCACACTCTCATTGACTCAGATGGTTATTCTGCGAATGGCTGAATACATCATCACACGTGTGTGTGTGTGTGTGTGTGTGTGTGTGTGTGTGTAAGTGTGTGTGTGAACGTGTGAGAAAACCAATGTGTCTCAACTGCAAAAAAGGGAGGCCGGAATTGTATCCTTTCAGTGAGTCACATTCCAGGAAGTTTTCAGTTCAGTTTCACTTTTCCGAGAATTCCCATCATGCTTTTGAATATGCAAAAGGCCAGCGTACTGTACACACTGAATGTGCAAAGGAGAGGTGACACACTGAATGTGCGAAAGACCAGCATACACACTGAATGTGCAAAAGACCTAGCCTGGCTAATAAGCCGACTGTTGACTCATTCATACAGTCTGGAACAATGCAATTGAAACATGTTTCCGTTTGGATATGACGTATTCTCTCACCTGGCTCTAACGCCTCCAACATCTGCGTTCAGTAGTAACAGATCGCTGGCTAATTCCAATTTATTTTGACATCGTAGTGGCATCCTCAAGTCCTCAAGATCATGGATGTTAATGTCATGTACCAATTTTGTAAAGGTGATTCGAAAGTAGGGGGGAGGATAACGAACGTGTTCCTATGCTGTTGAACTACGAGCTGCTGAACTACAGGCAAGTTCAGAGACATCGCTCTAAACTGTGTGCTGATTGGCGAAACCGTACACGAACCGAAGTAGGCGGGCTGGGCCAGACTACTGTACGGAGCTAAAATCCTTTAGTGGAAGTACGTAGGATGGCGTTGCCAGGCTACAAAAGACCAGCATGCACACTGTATATGCAAAATGCCAGCAGACACACTGAATGTGCAAAGGAGAGTAGACACACTGCGTACACACTACGATTCTAACATGGTTTTAGGCCTGAAAATAATAACTTCTTTTCTGCATAAATTCCTTTCCGATTGGTCACACACTTTGAACAGGTACACAATGTCCAATCACAAGACATTGCAATCAACATATTCTATCTTTGATTTAATCTAAGTGGATTTTTGGCACTTGGTTGTCATTTGACCATGTAAGCAGCCAAGCCTTTACTGTTGGTTCAGTAAACAAGCATTGCAACAGGAAGAAGTGATGCAGCGCCGGCCTGCCTGCCTGAGATCACGACTGCAAGAGATATGCCTTATTAGGTAATGAATACAGAATACGCTTCACAGGATGCCTGTGCTTATGACCCAAGCAAGAATGAGTTGACAGACTGGATCATAACCTACCTTTCTCTCACGGAAGATTTCTCAAGTGTTAGACAGTAGTCCTGATTCTAGTCCGTTATGACTAGCCTCGAAATCTAGACGTACCCTTAGCGAGGGCAAATAAATTTGCTCAGCTTGTAAGTCTAGGAGCAAGCCATAGGCAATTTGATTAGTCGGACACCGTAGGGGTCATCAACTCACAACACTCTATGTATTTAGAGAGCCTTTTGAATTGGCGTTTACAGTAATTTCCCACATATAAGCCACATTGTGTATAAGCCGCAGGACAGTGTTTTATGCAAGTTAAAAAAAACTAAACCATATTAACACCATTATATTAACTGCCCCCCAGTTTTAACCTCATAGCGGAAGAAATTTTGCAAAATCAATGTATAAGCCGCGGCTAATAGTCGAGAAATTACGGTACATCTTGTTCATCCCTCTGATTGGTCATATCCTATCCTATTGTGTGCAGAAGCAGTGTGTAAGACAGCTGCCATGTTCCGCCCACGATTAAATTGGGTCTATCTATCGATGCCAGACTATACATTCTAATTGGATGGCTTGCCAGTCTGTGTTATAACTGCATCAAATACACAAATTCCTATAATGTGTCACTCAGTCTCTCAGTCTTCAGATTATGGTAATATCACACAGCTGCCATCTGCGTAATCAATGCCATTTGTTTTGTCTGCTGCATGGTCGCACACAGTATTGTCATTATCATGCTTCTCTTTCAACAACTGATTTAGGTTTCGCTGCCAAAACAGTAAGATTGACAACTACAGGAAAAGAGTATTTCTCTCTCTCTCTCTCTCTCTCTCTCTCTCTCTCTCTCTCTCTCTCTCTCGTCTCTCTCTCTCTCTCTCTCTCTCTCTCTCTCTCTCTCTCTCTCTCTCTCTCTCTCGTCTCTCTCTCTCTCTCTCTACTCTCTCTCTCTCCACACACACACACACACACAATCATAATGCAAGAACAGATCCTCCATCCTCATGGCAGAGAGTGATGGCACTTCACTTCACTCACTGATCTTGGAGGATTTCTTGACAAATTCTCAAGCTAGTCCCGAGGCGAAAAGATACTGTCAGTAGTCCATGTAATACAGTTCACTTCACTTCCTCTGAAAATTCATTCAGTTTTATCTTGATGTTGCATCACGCATCCCCAAATGGTCAGTAAGATTACTTCATGATTGCAACAGTGTTGTGGCAACTTTCACTTTGTCAGACGCATGTGTGGGTTGGCAGGCAGGCATCTGAATGATATTGCTTCTGTCAGTCATCAGGATCAAACTCAGTTGGGTTTGAACTTGCATGAATCAGAGGGGTATTGCCAAACACAAACACACCTTACATGTACACTCCTCTGACTATTGTGCAAGAGAGACTTTTTTAAGACTTGCCCAACGGTGAGAACTTATAGTACCATCTCATCATTACTGTTGTGCTCAAAGGAGAAATACAGTGTAAATCAATCCATAGCCCCGTTGTTCAAGCCCACACTTTCATACCATACATTTTCATACATTTTTTTTATCTCAAATCTATAGAAAAGCTTAATGTGTGTCTTATGAGCTAATGTTAAAGAGGCCCTGTGCGAGGTCCTGTGTGTGTGTGTATGTGTGTGTGTGTGTGTGTGTGTGTGTGTGTGTCCTGCATACAGTAGGCTACCGTAAGAACCTTACAAAGCGTTATAAAGTGTTTTTGCCAATAATCCTCCATGTAGAATTAAAGCATGCACACAGACGTTCAATGCAGACATGCAGCATGCAGCCTGTTCAATGCAGACAAGTGAACACGATGGAAAATTCCAAACTAGCTCGATGGAACTTTCTAAGGCTTCTGGAATCTGGATGTGCACGTGGTCTACTGGAACCCAAACTACTGTAAGTGAGATGCACAAGATCTTTAATGCTCCATAATAGGAACACCTTCAGCCACTACTGCAGCAGCAGTTTTATATTGATGGAGCAACAGAAGATACAGCACTTAGGAATCTGAAGGGGAAGTATCCTCTTTCAGTAGCCCCCCCCCCAGGAGACACCCTGGATAATGATGACCACATCTCTAAAGTTCTAAGAGTTCTGCCGTGTTCGGTTTGATAACTGATACACTCTCAGCATAAAATTAAATTGGCCACCTGGGGGGGAGGTGGTGGTGGGTGCTTGTGTAAGAAGACACAACAAGCTAATATAAAAGACGAGAGCCAACAGGATTCCATATTTCCCTGGCACATACTGTGCTGCCTGGCAGGAGACTCACTCACGGCGGGCGCTTTGCTTTGCTGTCTGATCTGCTCCCAACACTACATTTTGTTGGAACCACACAAAGAGGTGTTGGAAAGACAACATGAGAACAAACAGAAAAAGGCACAAATGCAAAAGCATCAACAACTTCATCCTAGCATGAAATTCAATTTTACTAAAGCTTTAGACCTTTTCCATGGTAAAAACATACACTTTAATCCCCAAACTACTTGGCTGCATTCACATCACACGTGGAATGATCAAATGGAGACCCTGTAGGAACTAATAATTAAATTCCCCTGAAATGGTCTCTATGGTGCATCGTTCCAGCATACTGGAAATCAAGGCCATTATAGTACATAGCTTAAGCCCTCCATGCTGTGTGCTAGCTCACATGTACTTTATGTGCTCCACCACCAGACCTACCCCAGCACAGGGTAACAGGCAAACACAACACAGGCAAGCACAGCACACAGACAAATAGAGCACACACAGGCAAACACAGCACACAGGCAAACACACAGTACACAGACACAGACAAATACAGGACAGAGGCACACACAGCTCTCCAAGTCAAGAGCTTTCACAGCAGCTGGCTAGTTGCCCTTCCAAGACACGCTGTTCAGATTCTTACTGATGTTGAGACTCAACTCACTCTCATTCAAACACTCACTCACTTACACTCTCACTTGCTCACACACACACACACACACACACACACACACACACACACACACACTCAACTCCACTCAGTCAGTCAGTCAAACCACTCACTCAACTCATTCTCAATCACACGCACACTCCACTCCACTCCACTCACACACACACACACACGTACACACACGTACACACACGTACACACACACACACGGTCATCCTCAGTGGCAAGGCTGGTGACTGGCTCGTGGCTCATATGGGGCCCTATAGAGTCTGCCCGTGAAAGGAGCCAAATCTTGACATGTGGCATTTAAGGTCTGCTGGCACATAGGACTTCATTAACATGAGCACAGTTGGGTCTCATTCTGTAAGACACTCTGGGGCTAGAATTTAAAGGCCTTTTGCATTTGGAATTCCAATATATCGCAACTTCAGTCAAGAATTTGTTTCTTTTTGGTTCTAAGGAGAGAGAGAGAGAGAGAGAGAGAGAGAGAGAGAGAGAGAGAGAGAGAGAGAGAGAGAGAGAGAGAGAGAGAAAAAAAAAAAAAAAAACAACAACTGCGCACTGAACACACGCAGGGAACACACCAACACACCCCATCTGATGTAGCCGTTTTTGAGAAGGAGGTTAACCACTGTGAAACCAAATAATATCCCTCCAATCTAAATGAGATCTAAACGATGTCAAAATGAGGTGTAAATGATGTCTAAATGATGTCATAATGAGGTGTAAATGAGGATAGGGTCGAGGAAAGCCCTCTCCCCGTTTGATCCCAATGTGACCAATCTAGTCGAATCAAGAGGCAATTTGCACATTATTGCACATGATTACCACCTGTGATATTCTGTGACTGTAATCATGTGAATCTCTCATCCAGAAGCGCCCCCAGAGCAATGCCTTTGGATCTTCGAAATAAACACACTGAAGCGATCAGACGCGTAGAACACTTTGAAGATATTTCGGTTTAAGTTTTTTGAAGTATGCTGGCCACACTCAAGTGTGCACTCTATTCTAAACTATTCAACAGGATAAAACTCTTACCTGAATGGTAACTTTCTTTTTGCCCATTTTTCTGATTAGTAGTGGAGCAAACAAGAGCGAGTAGGCTACTGTAGTGTGTGTGAGTGAGAAGAGAGTTGTGTGTGTGTGTGTGCTGACAGTGGTATGTCCCGTCTCTGAGTGTATGTGCAGAAAAAGTGACTTGTGTGAGCATGTTTAAGGAGGAGTCAGTCTGGATGACTCAAGATAGACTCACACAATCAAGTATCGATTCACAGATTAGAAAATCACAACTGGAACACTTCACACACACACACACACACACACACACACACACACGCTTCCAATGTTGTTTGGGGGAAAAGGTCAACACACAACGCTTGACTTCTCTCAAAATAAATACGCAAATCTTTCAGAGCCAGAGCAAAAGCAAAAGCAAGTACACAAGTACATGTACATGCCTTCAGTAAGCACCTTAAGGAAGTCCTGAGTAGTCACGCCCAATGATGAAACAGAGGAAGTGACAAACACAAACAAAGATCTGTAATGAGTAACCCGGTTAAGCTGTAAACAAATGTCCTTATTTTCTCAACTATGGCAAAGCCAGGGAGGCGGGCTGTGGGGCGTGCCAGCCAATCATTTGGGAGGAGATAAAGACCTTAACCAATCCCAGGCCCAGGCCCAGTCCCAGGCTGGAGACTAGCACTGCCCTCAAGCATTTCTGATGGAAGGAGAAGATTAGACAATTCATGGCTGCAGAACAAACAGTTGGGTTGTGTGTGCCAAGACCTCTGCAGCGGGAGATACACATATCTCTCTCTCTCTCTCCGCTACTCTGCATTTCTTTCCAAAGAAATCAAACAAACATCCATCTTCCAAACAGCAGCGGTAAATATAGTACATGCACACACACACACACACACACACACACACACACACACACACACAAACACACACAAACACACACACACACACACACACACACACACACACACACACACACACACAGACACACACACACACATCTCTTAAGAGGAGGCCATAGGAAGGCAATAGACTGGATGAAAGAGGCTTTCAGCAATCAGAGTCTAGCAGGCATTCAGTAAAACCCATTTAACCTATTAAGGACAAAACAACACAAATCTGAATAGAAGTCCAGTTCATTCCATTCTCAGGAAAAAGGCACGAGTTCTAATGTTCTAGGAAACAGTGGTGGTCAAGCAAAGCTCATTGTACAGCCTAATTGTTTCTTAAGTAGCTGGCAGAAATGGTGTTGATGGATGTCTGTCTCCTTGAGCAGTGAAAATGTCAGCAATCGTCCTGAGACACAGCGGCGTGGGACAACTACACCTCGCCAGTCCTATCAACGGAAATGTCATCAGCACACAGCACCAATGTCATTTTCACTCTACAATCTGGCTCAGGGAATTGAAAGTCAACCCCCCCCCCCCACACACACACACACACACCCCACCCCTCTCCCAGTAGGTGCTATCTGGAGCGTGAGCAGAGAATGGCACAGTGTTGCCATGCCGGCAGAGAGATGCTCTGGCTCTCGTTTGTGTCCTTCTAAAGAAGGAGAAATCAAACCCCATTCCTAGAGGCCCTAAGCTAGAACATTAGTAAGAGGATACAGCAGGATTTTTCCAGCTCCCGACTACAATGTGTGAAATCAAGCTAGAACTAGCATGATATCGGAACAATACTCCTCACATTCCCACAGGCCAAAAATTCAAATTTGAACTTGAAGGGTTTTTTTTTTTTTTTAAAAGGTTACTTTAGGTTAGTCCTCCTTGATAAAACATCATAGGGAAAGAGTTATATAGCATACTTTTTCCATTGCATTTCCACTGACTAGTCCACTGACTTTTTTTTTTTTTTTTTTACAGCAAATTGTAATATTGCAAAGCATAAACGAACTCCAAATCTGAATACAGTGTAACTGAAGTGAAGAAAATGTTTCAAAATTGGCTTAAGTTCTAGGAAACAGCATTAGAAGAAACACTATTTCTGAAGGAGTCATCTTCACAGATGTCTTTGAAGAAAACTTATTAGATCAAATACAAATTAAAGAGATGTGAATCCCATCTAGCAGTGTGATCACCATAGGGTAGGACATTTGTTGCTATATTTTATACATATATTTTATAATATATGTATAAAACAAAACCACGATGACCAGTGACGCAAATGTGAACACAACTGCAATTGACATCCTCAAAGTTATTGTCAATATGCTCATATTATAGCCTATAAGAATAAATCAGGCCACGTGAGGGGAATTGAGAAATCTCCAAACAAACATTAGAATGTCCACTCGAAAACTTCCAGTCAGGTATGGAACTTCAAACATACATTTCACACAAACCATCCAAGGTGTTCTCTCTGAGAGCCAGACATGTGACGTCTGCAGCGCGACCCAGCGGGTCAACAGGTGTTTATGAGTGAAAGGATGGATGACTTGACCATGGTGCGCCGTGGCTCAGTGGGCTAGAGCGTCATACCATTACTCTGGAGACCCGGGTTCGAGTATGACCCGAAGTCATTTCCCGATCCAACCCCATCTCTCTCTACCACTTGCTTCCTGTCCACCTCTATACTGTCCTATCTGATTAAAGGTAAAATACTCAAAAAATCTCTTTAAAAAAAAAAAAAAAACATAACAAAACAAAAAAAAAAATGATGGGTGGATGACCAGGTGGAGGTGTCAGAGGAGGGATGAGAGGGGTGACGAGAGAGCGGAGCATCATCGTGCCCCTGACTGTGCCTCAAACATGCATCATCAAGTGAGGTTTCCTTCCATCTGCTTCTTGCCTTCTTAAGACTTCCACCAGGGTGATGCTGATGCAGTTGCTAGGCAACAGCCACTGGCACCTCTTCGCATGCTTTCTCATTATGGAGAGTGCATGCCAATGATGGGGGCCCTGCGTCTCCAGATGATTCCCTCCAGTTCTTTTGTGCTGCACACACACACACACACACGCACACACACACACACACGCGCGCACACACACACACACACACACACACACACGAGCGCGCACACACACAGTGATGCCGTTGCACACTTTGATGTTGGCTTAAAGACCCCTGTTTCCATTTCATTTGCAGGGCATTTTCCTCTAAATACCCGCTTCTGGATCAAGGGGCATTGATGGGGACAAGCATCCTGGAACCATTCTACTACAAACCCCCTGAAGTTCTCCCTTTGTGTGTATTGTGTTGTGTGTGTGTGTGTGTGTGTGTGTGTGTGTGTGTGTGTGTGTGTGTGTGTGTGTGTGTGTGTGTGTGTGTGTGTGTATGTGTGTGTGTGTGTGTGTGGTATGTGTGTGTCTCAAATCCTGCATCACAGCGACTGCCTTAGGCTAATCACAGCCCAAGTTCCTTTCTGTACAGGAGGACTCTGCTTGATTGCCAGCAGGTGTACGCATATCAGAGGAACACAGCCAGCCACGGGGTGTGTGTGTGTGTGGGCTTATGTTATGTGTGGTGTGTGTGTAGGTTTATGTGTGTGTGTGTGAGTGTGGTGTGGTGTGGTGTGTGTGTGTGTGTGTGTGTGTGTGTGTGTGTGTGTGTGTGTGTGTGTGTGTGTGTGTGAGTGTGAGTGTGTGTGTGTGTGTGTGTGTGTGTGTGTGTGTGTGTGTGTGTGCATTCCAGTACAGCTGTCAGGGGATGCCTCAGGGGGGTATATTCCCTTGGTTACCAAGAGACGGAAAGCTGATGGACACTTTTCCTTATCAGGACGGAACTCCCACAAGCACCAGTGTGGCTCAGATAAGGGCGGCCATGTTGAAGGGAAAAGGAAAAAGGGAAAAAGAAAAAGGAAAAAGAAAGCTGCAGACTTTGATAAAAGCTGTGCTTTCTTGGTGTAGCGGGTGAGCTTGGAAAAGCTATGACTGATGTCAGGAGCGGAAAGTAGAAATGGGGGATTTGACATATGAAAAAAAGACTATAATATTCTCAGAGATACACACAGAGCTTTCAACACCTTTTGTTATGACTAAATGTGATTAATCATGATTAACTGTGGCACAAAATCTGTGAGAAATCAGATTTTTTTTAAACGCTAGTTTGAAAGCTTTAGTTAATTTATTACAACTAAACTAGATCCAAGCAGGATAAAACAATGTAACTGAGCTCTCTCTTCACAGCCAAAGCACTTCAGATCTACAGTCTGATTGGCCTATCTCCCTATTGCCAGCCCATTGTGAGCTCTCTCCTTTAGAAATGTGTGCAATGGGAGCTGCACTGGTGTTGCTGTGTGGTATTGAGTATCAGGAAGCAAGGTTTAAAACAGCATACACTACACTGCACTGCTCACTCTATAAAGCCATCACAGAGTCTCACAGTCTAGGACTGCAGCCTTGAGGAAAGAAGGCTACCATAAAGTAGGCTCCCATGACAAAACATTCTTTAAATATAATACACTACACCACTCCTTTTGTTACAGAGCTCAACTCCAACCTTGAGTGACCTGCGATACTAAATTAGCTTCTACATGTCTCCCCAGGGCAACGCGGCATAGCCACCCTGGCCTGCTCTACTACTGGGCTTTGTGTGGGGGCGGGCCGGGCGTCACAACTCAGTCCTATATTTGGACCCTCTGAACACACAGAAACAAAGGCAAGCATCCATCACTGGCCAGTGATACAGTACTGGGCTGTTTTTATCAGGAAACATGGGCTTGGCAGAGGCCACTGTAGCCTGAATTGCACACTATACTGTACTTTACCGTTATGCTGTATGTTCTCCATACTGTATACAGCCCATAACGGTCTAAAGCCACTGTCGCCTGAATTGCACACTATACGGTACTTTACTGTAATTGCACACTATACTGTACTTTACCGTTATGCTGTTTGTTCTCCATACTGTATACAGCCCATAACGGTCTAAAGCCACTGTCGCCTGAATTCTACACTATAGGCCTACTGTACACTTTGCTGTTATGCTGTATGTTCTCCATACTGTATACAGCCCTTAACGAAGCCACTGTAGCCTGAATTCTACACTATAGGCCTACTGTGTACTTTACAGTATGGAGAACATACAGCATAACGGTATACAGCCCATAATGGAAGCCACTGTAGCCTGAATTGCACACTATACTGTACTTTACCGTTATGCTGTTTGTTCTCCATACTGTATACAGCCCATAACGGTCTAAAGCCACTGTCGCCTGAATTCTACACTATAGGCCTACTGTGTACTTTGCTGTTATGCTGTATGTTCTCCATACTGTATACAGCCCTTAATGGTCAAAAGCTACTGTAGGCTCAAGATGGGGTTCAAGATGGGGTGTTTTTTACGGGTTTTTCTTAGACAATGTATGGACGGCTGAAATGGAAATGGACGGCTTGAAATGGACGGCTTGATGGTTCCATTGCTGACCAGTAGACCAAGGCTGAAGTGCCCTTGACCAAAGCAGCTATGGGTTAGTGTATGCTTCACCTTGCTATGGTCACTGGGTGCATTTCACTATTGGAAACGAGAAAAGCAGTCGGAGAGCACAGACCTCTGCCAAGGCAATGTGGTCTCTGACACAATATAAATTCCAGATTGTGTTCTGGTTCACTAATCACCACCAAAATTGAATCAGTTGTTTTTTGGCCCAATACACACGCTGTCCAAAAATTTCATCCAAATCCGTGCAATACTTTTTGAGTTATGTTGTACACAGACAGACAGACAGACACACACACACACACACACACACATAGAGACAGGCGCTGGCGAAAACATAACCTCCTTGCGGAGGTAATGAATGCAAGGATCAAATTTCCCGTACAGGACTCAAAAAAGTAGATATACTGTACCATCAAGATTGACTGGAAAAACAGTATAGGGCCATTTCCATTTACTCCATGTAGGCAGTGTCACAAGGGGGGGGAAACAGCAATATAAATGCTTTTAGTGGATGGTAAAGCTCTTCTTTCTCTCTCTCTCGTGGGTATACACAACTCTGCTCACTTAATGCATTACTGCAGCTTTGCGGTTACTCAGCTACCCGCTGACCAAGTTAATGTTTCAGCTAAAGCGGTTACTGGCCCCCGTGATGGCCCAGGGTGACCAGAGCCCGAGGAAGACTCTGCCCATTCAGGCTCGTTCCTAACGGTTCCTCCCTGCTGAAGTACTTGCTGATGACAGGAAGACATCTTGCCCTGTCTGTGATAGCATTACTTTTAAATGTCTTAAGGAGGCAAATCTAATTGTCTAACAGCACATTGCTTGTTTAGGAGAGACGGAGCACGTCCCTGATGGGCACAGACACAGACTGGGCTTGGGCGCTTGAGAGGCTTGCTTACGGTACTGCCCGACACGGTCCTGCTGCAGTAACATAGAAACACCCATTTTAAACCAGGAGGATAAACAAAACAAACACCTTCCTTCCTGACCGCCTCCCTCCCTCCCTGCCTGCCTGCCGGCCAGCCTGCCCCAGTCACAACAGGAAACATTGAGTAGATCCTCCTAGCAAATTACAGCCAATTCACTTGGAAGAGGAGGCAGTTTCTCTGTGCTGTTATTAAGAGTAATTAGCTTCTCCTCCTGGGTTGCGTTGGGAGAAGGAGTGGAGAGGAGTCACATGTCGGGCAAGGAGGTGAACAGGGGACAAACCCGGCATTGGAGAGATAATGTCCTGTGGCACACACACACACACACACACACACACACACACACACACACACAACCTAAAACAGCCACAGAATCCTCCCTGTGACGATGAGCAGAGCTAGCGACGAGTGTGTTTATATTGGCACGGGACAGCGAGCATTGATGACATGCAGGACAGACGTCCCCAAGGACTCCTGTTAACCGTCATCACCTGCTCAGGTGAGTGGGGTCATGTCACAGGCATAGTCTGGACTCTCCAACGCCACAGGCACTCACTCAGCTGGGCGCTCAGTGGTGTTTTTGGCCCCCAACTGCACCTTCCAGGCAGCACTGCCTTAACCCTTACCCTAAACCCCCATCAACTCTCATTCTAACCCCATCCTAACCCCAAATCTGAGTAGTGCCTTGAGGGCAGCATTGTCTGGAAGGCACCGTTGAGGGCAAAAAATACCAAAGACCCAGCTGGGTTGGGCTAGGCTGGGCTGGGCCGGTGGATGTAGAGAGATGGCAGGAGGACAATGATTAATGCAAATAGAAATGTTGACATTGGACCCCACTGTCCACACGGCCACAGAGCTGTTTACATCACTGACAGAGACACATGACCTTTCTCGCTCCCTTTTTCCCTTTCTCTCTCTCTCCACCCCTTTCTCTCTCTCTCTACCCCTTTCTCTCTCTCTCTACCCCTTTTCTATCTCTCTCTCCACCCCTTTCTCTCTCTCTCTACCCCTTTCTCTCTCTCTCTCTCTCTACCACTTTCTCACTCTCTCTCTACCCCTTTCTCTCTCTCTCTCCACCCCTTTCTCTCTCTCTCTCTACCACTTTCTCACTCTCTCTACCCCTTTCTCTCTCTCTCTACCCCTTTCTCTCTCTCTCTCCCCCTTTTCTATCTCTCTCTACCCCTTTTCTATCTCTCTCTACCCTTTTCTATCTCTCTCTCTACCTACCCCTTTTCTATCTCTCTCTATCCCTTTCTCTCTCTCTTTCTACCCTCTCTCTATGATATAGGGGAAATCAAATAATTTTTTGGTCAACACTAACAGTGATTTTGGGAAGACTACGGATATTCACATTTTTTTAAAAAAACAAAAAAAGCACATTAGAAAACCATCCAATCGATCCAAAACGTAAGTCAGTTAGCGGGGAGGTGCCCAGATGGAAGGAAGCCACAGCTGGAAATTTTCTCTCCAATGCCGGGTTTGTCCACCGCTGAAAATAATCACTCCATTTTGATTATGCTGTTACAACCGGATAACCACCTTTAATTGATCAATTTGATTTATTCCCCATTGCACACCCCTGGGAGGTGGCTAACTAACAAAATTAAACAAAGACAAATGTTTGGGGACCAAACTCTTCCGCCGTCAATTGTGAATTACGATTGAAGTCTAATTGACATCCATTGTTGAATCGACACAGGCTACTGCACTAGGTTTGTTGCGAAATAGTCGAATTTGAAAGTCGGCTTTAGCAGTCCTCTCCTCAGAATCATCATCAGAATTAGAATCACAATCAGAACCCTGAAGCCCTACACCTGTTGCTCTGACTTTCTTAATGGTTCTTTCCTCAGAATGAGAATGAGAATGAGAATCAGAAGTGATCCCTACACCTGTTGCTCTGTCTTAGCGGTCCTTTCCTCTGATTACTGCTGTGTTCTGCTGTTTGTGTTCCGCTACACTGGTTTTAAAATCAGCTTGTGGACACACGAGACAGGAGGGGTGAAAAAGCTCAAGTGCTCTCAGCAGGTAAAGCGAAACATATTTGATGCGTTTCCTCCTCCGTTTACCTGCGCCTGGCGGTGAGCGTCGGTCGGGCCGGCTGAGCGTGTGGTGCATGAAATAGGACCTGATGGGTTTATCCGAGAGCTCACCCAGGAACATCACAGCTTTCCAGTGTCTGCTGCTCCACGCTATTTCATGCTCTGTCACAAAAGCTTAGCCAGAGTGACGCCGCAAGACTGTGTGTGTGTGTGTGTGTGGTGTGTGTGTGGAGTGCCCAGCTGTGTGTGTGTGTGTGTGTGTGTGTGTGTGTGTGTGTGTGTGTGTGTGTGTGTGTGTGTGTGTGTGTGTGTGTGTGTGTGTGTGTGTGTGTGTGTGTGGAGTGCCCAGCTGTGTGTCTCCTTGAAGCCCTCCTAAGAGTGTGTGTGTTTGTGAATGTGTGCACACACACCAGTACTCATCACACACATACCTGGCAAATGGAGAGAAGTCTTGAGACACATCTGTGTCAGACAGTCGGAGAGAAAAGGGGGCCAATTGGACTATAGGTCTCTGAGCGCTGCTTCACCAAAACAAACACTCTGCTCCAGCAGCTGTGGTGTAACACCTGTGCTCATCTTCCTCCAAACACAAACTTATTTTTCAGAGCTTTTCAGAGTTGTTTACATGCGCTAGTGTAGTGTCACCGATTCAGATTTTCTATTCCACAAATGGACTGCGTAAAACCTAGCCTAGAACTCAAGACGTACTGTAGCGGTAGCAAATTGAATTTGCTCAGCGAGTACGTCTAGCTATCAGCCATAGGTTGTACTCAGACATCTGCGGTGTCTGAGCGGTCTATCCAATCACAACACTCTAGGTTGTATTGCATGCTAGCACTTTCCAGACTACCAGCCCGGCTAGCCAGGTTGCCCTATGCTACCACCACCCCAGAGTTCTAGAATGTGTGCACTCTTTTTCTCTCAATGCAGAGCCTGATTTCAGCAAAGGAGAAAACAGCCTCAACAAACCTCTAGGGGGTCTCATAACAGGCAACCGAGAGAGAGAGAGAGAGAGAGAGAGAGAGAGAGAGAGAGAGAGAGAGAGAGAGAGAGAGAGAGAGAGAGAGAGAGAGAGGACGGATGGCGAGAGTCTTCATTTTCCCCCTATCATCCATGTTCCCAACACTACAAAGACTACAGAGGCACAAACTGCAGAGGCGTGATCATCGTCTGTGGATGTCACATACAGCACGTGCTCCCCTGCTCTGCTTCTAAGCCCCCTATCCTCCAAGTGTCCCTGCGGAGCTAGAGAAACGTGTCCTCCTCTTCCTGCTGTGCAAGACCAATGCCCTCCCCAGTCCCCACCCCTCCCCTGGGGGTCTCTGCACTTCCCCAAATGAGTCCCTGGTGTGGTGGTGCAGTATAGAAACTGCAGAGAAAAGCACGAAGGCTGAGCAAACTCAGAGATACTCCAACAGCACCTCAGACAAGATTGAGAGTTTTAGTTTGGAGTAGAGTCATTCTCTTCTTATTTTTCACACACATGTAACCAGGCAATTTCAGTGTAAGTGGTGCTTCAGACTTTTGGCAAACCTGTGTGGAAGTGCAGCAAACATAAGTCTAACCTTCTTGTAAACAAAGTGATATAAAAAGCAGATGTTTAATAACTCAAAGAAAAATTCACATCCATAGAGTTATGTTTGTGTATTCGGTGATTTGGCTGAATGTACTGTCCAGTCAATCAACAATTAAACCCACCCTCAGTGCCAGATAAGCGCTTACGATTGGTTCCTGGGTTTTGGGTGATTTGGAAAAGGGCTACAATGGCTTATGCTGAGAACAGACCTACTGATTATTAAGCCTGATATTGATACGATGCCAGTCATGGGTAATCGGAAGTAGTCACAGGGTTCAATCACAGCAGAGTCGTTATGTGTGTTTGGGTGACAGATTTGTAACAATATGATTCTTTCCAGTGTTGACGCAATTACGACCAAATCTGACTGAATCAAAACATGTTTGATGAGATCATAACTGGTCTGTTCTATGGTCGCTATGATACAAATGATGTGTGAAATTATGATATAAATGCCGACAACTCAGTCATTAGGTTTGTGCTCATATACGACTCCCAATCGTCCCACATAGAGTCTGTAGGTCTGGCTCACTCAATCGCGGTCTAATCGTTAAAGAGTGAAAATATCGGCAGATCTGTTCCCAGCTTTAGTTCACACGTCCCCGCAGAGCAAAACTGAGTTTGGGAGCCAAAACAAGGATGGACACAAAACACAAATCCATCATGAGAGGACTCAATGTTACTGAGTAGACTGAGAAAGATGCCAACCACATCTCCATCACTGCAAGAGACTATACTACATTCAATGTCTACTTTAAGCAGAACCCCTGCATCACGTCTGAAGTGTTTTCAATGAAACATCATCTCCATCATTACTGCAAGATACTAGGCCTTCTCCATTCAATGACTACAATAGGCAGAACCTGTCTGAAGTGTTGTCAATGAAACATCATCTCCATGTATGAAAGACTAAAAGACTCTTATAAGAAGAAGAACCATCATGTCTGCATTCAATGGCACTTGTATAGAGTGGTTAAATAAAAAGATGCAGCATCTTTTCCATCACTGAAAGAGAGTAGGCTTACACCATTCAATAAAATCCTATAGGCTTGAGCAGCAGCAGACAAAGTTCTGAAGGCCAGCTAAGGCATCAGAGACTCTTTATATCTATGATCAGAGAGATCACACAGATTGGCCTAACAGGGAGGCTACACTGGATGCCTCAAGTCAAAGACTTATCTGCCGTAACTATTAGTTTCCATTATACACA
>JAODXP020008532.1:97500-118256 GCA_027497455.2 Sardinella longiceps
GAAATGTACAAGTGTGTGTGTCTGTGTGTGTGTGTGTGTGTGTGTGTGTGTGTGTGTGTGTGTGTGTGTGTGTGTGTGTGTGTGTGTGTGTGTGTCCAAGTGTGTGTGTGTGTGTGTGTGTGTGTGCCACTGAGGGGAGTCTTGGAACAGGTGGCTTACCTTGCTGTGCAACACCAGTGCAAACCCTCCAAGTTGCCAATAATCCTGCCAACCTGTTCCCATGGTGCGCCACCGTTCCACCTGGTTGCTAAGCAGCGTGCCCCGGTGACGGCCGAAGCTCAATAAAGAGTGGCGTCTGCGTCAGCAAGGCCCCCCGTGTGTGTCTGTGTATATGTATGTGTGTGTGTGCGTGTGTGTGTGTGTGTGTGTGTGTGTGTCAGACCCACTGATTGCCTCGCGAGGGCCAGATGCACGTAGCCAAGACGCCACCTCAGCTTTGATTCAGGAGACTTAATCTTCCCCCTGAAAGGTCTCCTCCATGCAAATACATGAGTGTGTGTGTTGGTGTGTGTGTGTGTGTGTGTGTTTGTGTACAGTATGTGTCTGTGTGTGTGTGAGTGTGAGAGACTTTACTCCTCCATAGTTTAGTGAGCTTCCTAGCCTGGTAAGCCATCCTATAGCATTAAAATGTATAGTCTGGCATCGATAGATAGACCCAACACAATTGTGGGTGGAACAAGGCTGTTATCTTTCAAACTGCTTCTGCACGCAATAGGACCAATGACCAATCAGAGGAATAAAAAAAGACATAAAACACCAATTCAAAAAGGCCACTGTTTTCGGCGAAGCCCGTCCTAAACTCATAGAGCGTTGTGATTAGAGGACACCAACGGTGTCATCCAATCAAATTCCCTATGGCCTGCTACTAGACGCACTGGCTGAGCAAATCTATTTGCTGCCGCTAAACTAATGTATGTCTAGATTTCTAGGCTATGAGCTTACTGGAGATGCTCTGCAAATACCACACTAGGATTGCGGCAGCTACAGTATGCTTATGCCAAACGGACACCAATTCACCTTCAAATAACACAAACTATACAGATCAGCTCTCCCTAAAATACCACATTCTGTAAAGATCAGCTCTCCCTCAAATTCCACATACTGTAAAGATCAGCTCTCCTTCAAATATGACATACAGTACACAACAGATCTGTTCTCCTTCAAACACACATATTATACAGATCAGCTCTCCTTCAAATACCAGATACTATATACAGGTGTCCATTTCTCAAAAGCATAGTTGCTAACCAGTTTGCAACTTAGTTAGTTGTCAATGGGAAACTGCATTGCAAACTTAGTTAGCAACTATGCTTTTGAGAAACGGACCCCAGATCGGCTCTCCTTCACATAACACACAGCCTTCTGTACAGCCCTGCTCTCCTTCCTCATCTACCTCCCGTTAAGTGTGTGTGTGTCACACTCACACTCCTTCCTCCCATTAAGTGTGTGTCAGTCACACTCTCATATCTTGAACAGATGGCCAGGCCACGGTCGCTGCCTTGGCCCTAAAGTTGATGTGAGACTCCGGTGAGGGGAAAACAAAGAAGGCTCCATAAATAATGCCATAGAGTAGGCTACACTACAGTAGTTGTGGCACAACAGTAAATTAGTTTCATATCCTCGAGTCGAGTCCTTAAGTACCTGACAGACAGTGTCTCTAGAGTAGACAACCTCCTTTGCTTCAACAAATCTTATTATTAACGTCCCTCACAGTGACTTTGAGTTTCCTGCCTGATTGCCTGTCCGTGTCTAGCCTGACATAGCCCGACCATAATAATGCTGTTCATCCGTATTCATCATGGTCTGAAGGTTCTTTAACCTGACGCGATTATAGGGCAGGGGGGAGGGCATTCAGTTCTGGTTTGAAACAATGGGACAGCTCGTCTAATCAGCTTCGCTAGTTGCCGATTAAAAACCCGCCCCAGAAGACCGTCCCAAGACCATGGATACGGATGAACATTCGTATTATGGGCGTGCTGTGTCAGACTAGTCCTGGTCCCGACCACGGCAGGATGTGTTTGTGGTGCATCAGTTTCCCTTTCCTGAATAACAAGGCCACATGCGGCAGGTGCTGGTGAGAGGCAGGCACAGCTCCTTAGAAAAACACTGTCACACCTTTAATCACATTTTACAAAGTTACAGTACCTGCTTCAGACACTTCAAAGGAATAGCTCCGTCTAAACTAGCTGATCCACCCACACACACGCACACAAACTCACAGACACACACACACACACACACACACACAGGCATATTTCTTGCAGAAATGTGAAACCTTCCTTATGCTGTTGATGGAATTGAAGTCTATATTACAGACGTTAGTCACTGACATGGTTGACAGCAAAAATGTAGATGTAGCGTAACACTACATTTGTTTAATCAGTAAGACGCAAACACACAATTAAAACCATGACAAATCCTGCTCTATGACTCCTTTCCACTGTTTCAGTGACTACTCTACTCTACTCCGTTTCCTTTTTTGCATTTTTATTGTCCAGTTGTACCTGGCACCCGTTACGATTTTCCGTAGCTGCTTTGGTCATTTCCTATGTGCACTGAGCTGATACTAAAAGGTGACGTAAACAGACTGGCGGTCATTGATTGGTCAAAGATGCACAGCGTGAGTAGCAACAGCCAATTTACTCGCCAGAGAATCAACTTTGCCTTTTGGCATGAGTAGAGTAGAGTAGAGTAGAGAGTTGAGTAGAGTAGAGATAAGTAGAATAGAGATGAATAAAGTAAAGAATGTACTCTGTTGGAAAAGAAAAGAGAGTACCTTATTCATCCAGTAGGCAATTCAAGAAGCACCAGGCAAGTATAACCTTATCTGCCCTGACTAAACACACACACACACACACACACACACACACACACACACACACACACACACACACACACTGTTCCAAAGGTCTTGTTAGAGCGAAATGTCACATTTTGAGCTGGTTTACTACTGAATAGATTAATTCAACAAAGAGTTCCACAAAGTGCCTTTAAAATGGAAAAACGGTCACACACTTGGCCGTGTGTGTCTGACTCTGTGCACACACAGTATTTATGCAAGTCTCCTCTTAATGCCATTCCTAGTAGTGTTTCCCCTCCAGCACGAGCAGCTTAATTCCGTTCCGTTCCGTTCGTGAGGAACACTGGCCTTCCCAGTCAGTATTCCGAGTTCCACAAAGAGCCTTTGAGAGACTGAAACAGAGGAGACGAGAGGAGAAGAAGGAAGAGAGGAGGAGAGGAAGACGAGAAGAAGGAAGAGAGGAGGAGAGGAAGACGAGAAGAAGGAGGGCGTACTGTAGGCCTACTGTACAGAGAAAACCATACAAACTGTGCAATCTACAGTCTCCACAGAGAAACACTGACTTTGTGTTTTCATGCCAGTCCATTCCAGTTTAATGATTGGGCTTCTTTTCATGAGAGTATCAGTGCCGCCACCGAAAGCATTCAGTCAATCTGACGGCCATTAAAGCAGCGAGAACGCTGGGGGGCTTAACATAGTTACAAGGCCATTACCATTACGGGTAGTTCTATCTCTGTGCCATCCACAGACACTTTTTAAGTTTTACTTCATCATGTTTATAGTGGGAAAATATGTGTTTTGTTATGCAAGATATCTAATCGTGTTTACAGTGAGGAAATAATGTGTTTTGTTATTCAAGATATCTAACTATTTTTGGACATCAATATACAAGAAGATGAAAAAAATAGCCTTTCTATGATCAGCAACTTTAGAACATGAAGGCTGATATGAAGAGGAATTATAAAGGGAATGACTGAAAAGGACTGAAATAGTTTCTGTCCATCAAAAAGATCACCGTCTTACTGTAGGAGCTGAAACCCATTAGTGAAAGAAAAGAAGCCATGCGAATCTCAGCAAGCTCTCGCCTGTCATAAACACATCTCTGATACAGGGAGATCTCCCTCTCCTTCTCCTTCTCCCTCTCCCACGGGAGACGAGAAATTGGATTTCACTTGACAGGATCTAGACGTCCAATCTATTCCCTTCCCTGTATTACTGAGCAGGTATAAAGGCTCAAAGCCCACACAAACACACACACACCCACACACATGCTCATAAAAGGCTTATGACAGAGGATTCAAAGCAATCCATTCTTTATAATGGCTTTAGACCAAGTTAAACCCCAAATTGCGTAACCACTCCATGGATTTCAATCAGTCAGTGAGCCGAAGCCTGAGTGGTTAGCATACATTTGCCTATGTTAGCATTCATCTGCCTGCCACACACACACACACACACACACAGCTCTGCTCTGGGTTGTGTTACGTTACCTGAGGGGAGTATAAAGCCTTGATGCTCAATGAAAGTGCCTGTGCTGAAACAGATAAATAATGTGTGTGCTGTTCATGGGCTTACAGTTCAAAGAGTCACCCGTGGAAGGTGGCTATGGCTACAAACTCCACAAACAAGAGTCAATAGCCCCAGCCATCACCAAAAGAACAAGGATACAGACGCAGGAAAAAATGCCACTTCATTTATCTATAATCTCTATAGAGATCATTGAGATAAATAATAAACATTGGAAACCATGGCACTTGGGCACATAGGTTGTTTGGAGTATTAAATTTAACCGTCTGGCGAGTTCTCCCCACATCCTCACAAAGGAGCGCAGTTATAAATATCAGAGACAGATCATGGCACAAGAACCCTCTGAAAACCAGTTTAAACTGACCCAAGCCAGTTTCACTGCAACACTGTGACATTATTGAATTGAATAGAATTGCTCGAAGGGTAAATCATGCCATTCATGTTGCCTTAATAGGGCATATTTGGGGCTCGTTATGATGCTGGACAAAGCTCCATTCACTTCAATGGGATACCCAACGTTCGACAGTCATCCGAATGACTATTTCACAGATTGGCGAAAACACTCACACACGTCTAGAGTTTGGCATCAAAAACATGAGTCGGTTGCTTATCTCCGTGACAAAGGCAGGAAGCTGGTTGCATTGCACACATTCCGTTGGACATAAGAGGGGAAGATGGAAGGGTCATCAGAGAGGAGTAAACAAGAGCACAAGTCCCTCTGAGGCTTCCTCTCAGCCGCTTTGTCATCTGTGACTCTGGTGTCTATATTCTTCAATATCAGCTACAGGGCAGAGCTTACATTACTCTAAGGGTTCAGCCGCTTTGTCCCCTGTGACTCTGGTGTCATACTCTTGAATACCAGCTGAATGCGCGCATCCAGATTTTAACAGGGGCTGAACTAAATAAAAAACTTGAGGGTAGTAGTCAGCACACTGAAAACTCATTATTAAAAGATTATCACCATGTAACGTTTCGGGCTGATGCCCTTCTCAGACATGTTGACAATACACAAGATCTGATATCACCAAGTATTTAAGAGTCCAGGATCAACGTCAAACGTGCTGACATGCTACACCTTTCGGGACTGCAATGTCCCATTAACTCTAGACATCAGATCTTCCGTGATAATACATGGATGCTACCCTACTGTGGCCAATAATAAGCTAAGAACCACAGCTAGCCGCTAGTCTCGGTTAGCCTTGAAATCTAGATGTACTCTGGCAGCGGCAAATACAAAATTTACTTGTGCCTAGCTAGTGTCACAGATAGCAAGCCATAAGAATCTCATTGTCATTTTTAGATGCTAGTCAATTATGCGTTTAATCGCGTTCGAACACTCTGAGATGCGCCATAACGCTATCCTGATTGCATAAAAGGTGTTTGCGATAATCAACTTGCTTTCACATGATTGCTTGTGTCTTCTAATCGATTGCAGTGCTATACATCTTGTTGTTCTCTGATGGTCGTAGGCTAAGCACTGTTGTAGTAAAGCAGGTAACTGGGTCAGTTTGGATTAGTTTGGGTCAGTTTGGCTCCGTGCGAAGGCACTGGTAGTAGTAAAACTCAATCGTCACAAAAAGACTGACAGCACGTCATCCCCTGCAGTCTTACGCATGTTTTGGAGAGAACGTGAACTCAAACGTAAGGCGGTTTGGGGCAGGTGTTGTTGGTGCAAACAAACCACGCGTTGTGCTCCACCAAAAGCAACATGAATGGGGCATCTGTACTCATCCAGACCCAGAAACATGACACCATGTCATAAAGCAGTAGCAGCGCTACAAACAAATGTCTTACTGTGAGATGGGCGCCATTAACACAGCAAGAAAAAAAACTCCTTTGCAGCAACTGAGTAACTTTTCTCTGGTATCCACTCAAACAATGTTCACTTTCTGACCCTTAGCTTAAAGGGAATATTTACAGTTTCTTTGAAGTTGAAGTTGAAGCTAAGTAATCCACAAAGAGTAAGAACACCACAAAACTACTGAGAGTGCATTAGAACAGTGAGTGTGGCTCCAACACCCTTGGAAATGCTGTTGCCGATTCCACGGCTTTCATTCTATCTAAATAAAAATCTGACAATCATTATAAATATTCCGCAAAAGCATTATGACTTTACAATGACAAGTACAGAGGGAGCTACAGTCTAATCAAAATACAGCTGAACCAAACTCTAAAACCTTAGATGACACTCTTGGATGACGCTTTGGAAAAACAAATGTCATAAAAATTGTATTTTTTTCTCCTGTGAAACTCACATTCACAACACACACACACACACACACACACACAAATAGCAATGGCAACAGCCTTACAGTCCATGACATTTCCACTCTCCAGTCTAACTTGGTTACTTACATGATTGAAGAGGATTCCTCTATCTGGAGGAAGAGGGGGGGTCAATGCCTGTATCCTGACCCCAGATACAGTGCTCCCTTCTCAGCCCGAGCAGCCGCAACAGGTCCCTCTCTCAGGCCAGCTGTGGGGAGGAAGCAGAGAGGAAACACAGACTGCATGTCAGGAGACAGACGAGTCGACAGACACAGGGACTTGACCAGAGCCACACAAGCCTGCTGGTGTTTTTGTCAAGGCTGCTACAGGAGCCACAGTAGGGGCCAGAAATGCATGACTAGCTGACCCCAAAGATTTAAAGCCGACCAGCAAGATTTACACCGGAAGCTGCATAAACAAGACACCCGAAGGAAGACGTGTGTGTGTGTGTGTGTGTGTGGTGTGTGTGTGTGTGTGTGTGTGTGTGTGTGTGTGTGTGTGTGTGTGTATATGTGTGTGTGTGTGTATATGTGTGTGTGTGTATCACTGCAGGCAAGAGGCATGCACAACATAACACACAACACATGACACACTTAACCCCAAGGCTGGAACTGAACTGCCCAATGCAGGAAGCCACTGGGGGTTGCCAAAATGTCTGACACCTCCTGCTGGAAAGGCCACATCCTTGAGGAGAACCTCCACAGCTGAATGCAAACGCAACAAAAACATGGGCCGTCTGTTGTGAGCAAAACAGTCATGCCAACACGTCCCGTTCGTCTGAGTGACAGATGGTTCGCTAAGCTTTCATCACATCACAGGAACTTACATAACAGGAGAATGTGCGGCTTCCCTTGCTATGTGAGACACGGCGCAAACTGAGCTACCTCTTACTCCTAAGCCCAAAACAAACCTATTAAATAGCTTGGAAAAGAAAAAAATTAAAGTTTACCATGTTCATTTACTGAAACCTTCATTAACACTTGTGGAGACACAAGTTTCCTCTTTAAATGAACAAAAGGAGAGTAATTGGAGGCAAAGCCCTCGCCTTTGTGAGGGTACAGTCAGGGCCGTCGCAACAAGGCAGGCAAACCAGGCAATTGCCTGGGGCCCCAGGCTGAAAGGGGCCCCCAAGAATGACTGTTTAATCAATTTAGTAGTTATGTTGGTGGTGTTTTTCAACAAAAAATGACTTTAAACTGGAGTCAGACAACTGTACAATACAAATAATTATATTGATGATGTTTGAGAATTATAACAATGTGGTTCATATAAGTATTTACGGGGTGAAGGGCCGCGATGTCCTGTTTGCTTGGGGCCCCCTAAGTACCTTGAAACGGCCCTGGGTACAGTGTCAAGGAGGAAACCTGCAACATGATTTTATGACTCCACTGGGGTAGGTTTTTTTTTTTTTTTTTTTTAAATAATTATATTTATTTACATTTTATGTTACATTACAGATAGCATGCCAGTGCCTTTTATGTACAGCTTTAAACAAATATAATATTCATATTATAGCATATTTTCATATTATAGCATATATATATTTTTTTTTTAAACAGACCGAGAGATGGAGAAAATGAACCCCAGAGCTGCAGAGAGTTTTTGGTCTCTGGGAAATAAATCCACAGAGGAGAAAGTCAAGCTGCTTATTTACCTCCAGTAAACCCCAATGATAGAAGCCAGGCTACAGGCATACAAAATTAACTCCCCTGGAAAACAGAGCAGAGGAGGCCAACTGATCTGTAACGGACAGCCAGCAAGAACACTCAAAAGGTCACAAGGATGCAGCAGACAGACCAGCACTTGTACTCCTTCTGCAGCCTGCTTCAGGAAAGGACATGACCTTGTTCACATAATGCGTCAGGACCTCCGCAAGCAGGATCAATGGAAACATAAGCTCTAAGGGTAGCAGGAAGACCTGCACTCTGTATCCATAACAATTCCCATAGGAACAAGCCCCCTAGGCAGCTGAGTTTGCCATTCCGTTTCACTTTAGAAATGCTAGTCAACGATTGAGCTCCGCAGCCAATCAAATTAGTTCTTGCATCTCTGGCTCTACCTGTAATGTGGAATGGGAAAAACAACAACAACAACAACAACAACAAAGTTTACTCAAATAAATAAATGCTTTTGAAATTGTATGCAGACTGGCTGAAAATGTTAATGTCTCGGTCTGATCTAGTGTGTCTGTGGACTGCTCTCTGTTCCAAGTTAACCGAGGCAGAGCTCTGAATGAATGAACACCAAGTTCTTTTAACACAATCATTGAATGAATGAGCCGCTAAAAAGAGCTATGAGGCAAATTCATTGAATCAGACTTTAAAAAAAAAAAAGTGTATGGGATTAGTATAATCATCTACCTTCAGTCAAATTAATTCCATCTTGCAGACAGATTTAGTGAATTAGAAAATGGGGCCACTACACAGAGTCCTTTGTGTTGTGCGGCACACTGAGGCTGGCAGGAACAGTAAAGGCAAGTCCACTTCAATAACAAACACTGCATGTGGCCCAGCAAAGCACTAGGTGTGCCTTAAACACATGCTTTAGTTTAGTCAGCAGCTTCGAATGCTAAGGGCATGTAGGCTGCAAATAAGTCAATAGATAAATAAATAAATAAATAAATAAATAAATAAATAAATAAATCCTTTGACAATGTTCACAAAGGGATTTAAGCAAAACCCCACAACTGTCACTGGTGCCAATCAGGCATAAAGTAGTGAAATGAGTTTTCTTCTGCGCTAGGATTAGCAAGTGAAATGGCACGGCCACGGTGGGCAGAAAGCGGGTCACCATCTGCCCGTGTGACCAAGTAGTACAGACCCAAATGTCTCTAAGACTCCAGGACATCTGAGGACCCCGCCATACTTTGCGCACACACACACACACACACACACACACACACACACACACACACACACACACACCTTCACTCAACAGTCATCCAAACTGTTGATGCAGAACTGCAGTTTCAGTAATGGTGGCACACCATGAGTTATCATGTACATCTTTTCACCTGGGGGTCCGAACCAAAAGAAAAATAATCAGAAATATGTTTATGATTATGGAATAACCGTCATAGATTACCAATGAAACATCTCACAAAGATAACCAATTAAACATAGAACTACCTATAGAATAATACACCAAAATACATCACAAAGATAACCCACTAAACATAGATAAGCCTACAGAATAATACTAAAATACTGATGAAACATCACAAAGAGAATGCATTAAATATAGATAAACCTACAGAATAACATAGCCGACTCAAATGGGTGCCCACATCATGACAGACTTCTCTTATAAATGACCACATAATGAGTTTCCTCTCACAGGTGGGTTTTTCCCTTGTGCTCCAGAGAGCACTCACTCCTCCACAGCTTTTAAAGACTAACTCTGACGCCGCTAAAGTTCTTTTTCCATCAAGTATACGAGACCTTTAGTTTAATAGCTTCAGCCAGCTCGAGAATGACTTTGACAGAAACACCTCCTTCTCCCCTCACAGAGATGCCTCCACTGAGAATGCCAACTAGCTAACAAACAGCCCAAACCAAAGACTGTATATATATAGAACTGGACGATGGGTCTTATAGGCTCTGGCCTTTCTTTCCTTTGAAGCATTTTGCCGACCATTTTTTTGAAACCAGACCAAATTCCTTCCGGGTGCTTCAACTCTAACGGCCCATTGTTCCCAATTGGTCCAAACTATCATGGGCATCTGAGGCCTGTTCAGTATATTCTCTTGAACACACTGGAGTTCTGGAATGTGTACAGTTAGGCAACTGTGATATAGTCCAGCTGCAACTGTTGATGATGGGGAGAGAGATAGTCGAGAATGCTTCCTAGGTAGCACACCTAGCCTTGGAAGCTGCACACTTCAAAAACGAGGATCCATCTGTGCATCTTCGAAAAATCTATGAACAAAGGCCTCTGTCCTCGCTAGAATTTAGAAGGATGCTTGACTTTGGAACAGTACTTGGCGACAGATAATGACGTGGAATGCTTGAAAAAGCAGCCTTCCAAGCATGCTTCCTCGACTTTTGAGAAACGCTCAATAATACTTCGGCTGCGCAGATAAGGAATAGTCAGTACTGTAGCTAGCTACACAGAAGAAACTGACCAGCATTCACTGAAGAAACTGACCAGAATTCACACTCACACAAAACAGTTGATTAGGCAGGAGATAAGGAATGCATTCACACAGTACAGACACTAGTTAATTAAGCACAAAGATCATGGAATACTCCGCTTGAATCCTCTCTGTTAAGCAGGAAATAAGAAATGGCCAGTCACTACACAGAGAAGAAACTGACCAGCATTCATAAAGTACAGACACTAGTTTGATTAGGCGGGAGATAAGGAATGCATTCAGAAAAGTACAGACATTTTGTTGATTAAGCACGAGATAAGGAACGGTCAGTAACCAACCCAATACTGTAACCTTGGCCTCATCAGCACTAATAGTAGATATTCAATCCTTCTCTCCCTGATCCACACCATGGTAAAATGGTAACAAAAACCACACAGACCTGCAGCCTGCTGCTATCCACATCTCTTCCTGACCAATTAGGTTACTTGGACATGACGTGCCAGTAGCACATCAGTACCGGTGTCCACACACACACACACACACACACACACACACACACCCTGGCTGCCCGATGCTAATTAGTGTGTTGATTGCAAATGAAGCAGGATTGGTAGGAACAGAAGGCCGAACACACACACACACAGGGGACACTAGGACACTGGACTAGACTCACCAGGCCCTCTGCCAGAGACAGCAGTGGCAAGGCAGGGGGTTACTCAGTACACAGAGGCCCGTAGAGCATGGCAAAGTCCACACATAGATCTCACACAGCCAGCTAGTTTAATGGATATTTGGAATTCAACTTTATTTGTAGAGCACACAAATACAATACATTGTCTCGCAGCGCTTAGTTAATATATGAATTATGAATCTTAAAATCTCTATCTACAATAAGTCGTATGCCCTCAAACTCTCATATACTTCAAAAGAAAGGGATTCACCAATACACAAGTTGATTCAGTAGTACATGGTTTGAGGGTAGGGGTTGGGGGTGTTTAGAATCAACCAGTGTCTCCGAACAACATTCATCTCAAGAGATGACTATCAATGCAATTCTGAAGAAAGTGTATTGCTATATTGTATATCAATTTTTTGTTGAGAGATATGCATATCATTTACATAATGAAAGTCTCAGAAAGCAGCAAAATATCAAAAAAGATTTAATCATTTAATCGATGATGCGCCTGTCTGTAAATTCATTTAGTGTAACTACAATTATATGGCCCTTTTTATTCCATAGTCTCTAAAATATAAGTAATGGCTTCAGCTCTCTGCTCCAAGCAAGGAAAATATGTGAAGTTACCGACAACTTTCAAACCCATCAAAAACACGTACAGTATATTCCTTCATTTTAAAATAGGGCACAGTGACGGCCGGGGAATATTAAACCCTGTATGAATGGAGGAAACAGGAGACCCTTACACTACTAAACACTACAATAGTCTGTTCCTGCCCCTGCCTATTCAGCCCCATCCAAGTGGAACGAGAGGCACTCACCTTAGGTTACATGCTTACATATTTCTGCAATGCCAACTTGTGATCTCACACTTGATCTTACCTTCATCTCATCTCATCTCAGCAGCAGCCAGTGCTGGTCTCCACAGCCCATTAGCTCCCAGGCATTCAGATTAATCACTTAAATGCAAAGCAACACTAATTACTAGCATTATCGCTACCATGCAGCAGTTGTTCTAGGAGGAAGGGGGTTGTCAAACAAGAAAATTCAAAGACTCCAGCTGAACGTCGTGGACATGTGGAAAGTAGGTTAAACAGATTCCTGAGACACATGGTAACACAGTGCACCTGCCGTGGGTTCTCTCTCTCTCTCTCTCTCTCTCTCTCTCTCTCTCACACACACTCTCTCTCTCACACACACACACACACACACACACACTACCGGCTCATCAGGTTGGAGAAGCTGTCAAGCATTTCCAAGGAGCAATATATGACACCATCTGGCACACAATGTGTGAAGTCCACAATCTCCGTCCTTCCACTTCTAACGCTGATGCAGCACTTGTGAAATTGGATCTGAATGAGTTTCAAATCACATCTAGATAGAACTTCACAAATCTGTGCAAATGCAAAGACAATCATCATTGTCTGTGGCATGCAGTAGCCTAGCCTACCTTATTTGTAGCAACACAAAAGAGGAGGGCCGTCTTGCCAAGAAACATTATGCTACATTCCCACAGTGCAGAAGATGAAATGAAATGCCTACCATGACAGAATAACTGAACTAACTGGTGGGGGAGGGACTTTATAAGCCTGGAATTTCCAAAATATACACCTAGACAGGAAAGGGGCCCACTTGCATGAGACACAAAGCCCACATCTCTATATCCATACTGTAGGCTGTATCCACAAAGCCCACATCTCTATATCCATACTGTAGGCTGGAGTTGCCAAACACGGTGATATCAGAGGAAGATCTACGAGCCGTTTATTTAGATAATTCACATAGACATTTCAGCATCACATGTAAGGATACTGACCACTATGGGCTGGCATAATATAAATGTATGCTAGACAGAAGGGCCAGGAGCATATAAAGCTATTTTAAATCGACTCTAGTTTGTCTAAATGACAAGTGAATCTTAACTTCTAACATCACGAAAAAAATGCGCTCTCGGCTGTATGGAGAGGTCGACATTCTCTCGCCAACGCTACCCAAAGGGACTCTGAACAGGCGCACGATGGTGATAACGCTACCTCACTTGGACTTGATAACTGTTAAGTTGCCTTTCCCAAAAAGACCACGATCTAGCCCAATGTTAAGATATTTAGTACAGAAAATTATGGATGGCACAGGGTAGCCTATGGATACCATAAACATGACGTCCGTGAACATGACATTTGCCTAGACTGTTTCGAATCTTTATTAATGCAGTAGCCTAACGTTAGTCTCAACCATATTCCGTTGCAAAAGATATCTTAACGTTATATCTGTATTCGAGTTACAGAGGGCAAAATGAAAGTTTTACAAGCCCTATTTAATTACTTTTTTTATTTACAAAAATGAACACCAACTGGCCCACCATTTAAAAATGGCAAATAATAAGGGTTTTGTTTAACTGTGCAAAGTCCATTCCATCACACATGAAACCAACTCACGCGCCAAGCTTAACGTTACCCGCAATTGCCTTTTGAATCATTTATGCGCTTCTTTTTTTTCCGCAACCTATAACATGACAACCCACACACTTGCCTAACGTGTTTTTGAAGTCGTGTAATTTCAAATGGATAACGTTAATCTAAGGCATATATAATTGTCAGACTAAATACTTGGAAGACAGAAGCAAACACTCCACAAACTATTTATAAATGTGGAAAACGTTTCAGATTTTCGCGGTGTCGCCAAGTGTGACTTACTTACTGTAGAAAACCGGCAAATATTCTCAGTCCTTTCGTTTTTCCCTCCTTATTGTCGACTGTCGCGGATGTGAGTGGCTCAAACATTTACATCGCCTTGCTCTTTGGGTTTGCAAACATCCTAGAATCCGACAGATCTATAAACTTACCGTAATGTGACAAATAGAGACAATTGACTTGCTGCTCCTCTACCGTATGTTTTGGAAGAATGTTACCAATGGGATTTCTTTCAGCCAATCCTGTTTAGCTACAGTTCTGAGATGCAAACCTACACTGTTAACATGTCTTTCTCTGTCTTTTACAGAGAATAAGTAAAATATATGGATTACTTAAAAATATTAGCAATAAATCTCTTCCCACTATTTTTTGCCACCAGAAAAAGTATTTTTAGAACTTCACTTAATGCTTTATTAGTAATATGGCAGGCTATTTAAAAAGACCACAGGGCTGAAAGCATATGGTTAAACAATACCTCAGTATTTTTAGGGGCTAACTTAATGAGGACGTTTAACAGCCCCCTGAGGTTTTGAGGCAATGCCCCCTCTCCAATGAAAAGAACTGGTAATAGCCTACTCAAAATGTCCAAACACAACTGCCATTGATGAATAAATACTTTATGCTGTAGTCTATAAAATTTCACTGTGTGGGAAATCAATGGCTTAGAAGATCCCATGACAAACTGCCCATGTCACTGTCTTTATTATTATCATTTAGCCTCGTAAGTGGTGCAAAGAGCTTTTGTGAGCAGGCAACGTCTCTATGGTGGGTTTTATCACCACAGAATAAACACGATAAGACCATAACTGCGGAGTTGAACTAAGGTAGTAGTGAGTGTAAGGGATAAGGCAGTCAAACAAAAGACAACAAGAATTCAGGTTGTCTTGGTAACCCTTTGCTCAGTGAAGTGAGATGAGGTGGCACATGTATACACAAGCTTATAATTTCCCTCCCAAATGTTTCTGAGAGACAACAGCAGCGTGGGGCTGAAACGGCTTTGTGCGCCTGACCATGTCCTCCTCTGCACCGTCTCCTCTCTGGTGCTGCTTTTCAAATGCCAGTCATACCTCCATCTCTTCGTCTCTCTCTCTCTCTCTCTCTCTCTCTCTCTCTCTCTCTCTCTCTCTCTCTCTCTCTCTCTCTCTCTCTCATCTCTCTCTCTCTCTCTCTCTCTCACCCCTCTCTCTCTCTCTCTCTCTCTCTCTCCTCTCTCTCTCTCTCTCTCTCTCTCTCTCTCTCTCTCTCTCTCTCTCTCTCTCTCTCTCTCTCTCTCTCTCTCTCTCTCTCTCTCTCTCTCTCTCTCTCATCCTCTCTCTCTCTCTCTCTCTCTCTCTCTCTCTCTCTCTCTCCTCTCTCTCTCTCTCTCTCTCTCTCTCTCTCTCTCTCTCTCTCTCTCTCTCTCCTCTCTCTCTCTCTCTCTCTCTCTCTCTCTCTCTCTCTCTCTCTCTCTCTCTCTCTCTCTCTCTCTCTCTCTCTCTCTCTCTCTCTCTCTCTCTCTTCCTCTCTCTCTCCGTGGGGCCTTGGCTTTGCCAGAGATGATCATAAAAGCACACCCACAGACCTTTCTGCCAACACCATTCATTCAATACAACCCCCCCCCCTCTCCCCCACACACCACACACACACACACACACACACACACACACACACACACACACCAAGCCCCAAGCAGTCCGTCCGTCAGGCATCAGCTCCCCAGCTGTCGGTGGCAGTGGAACATCCCAGCAGTTTCACAGACATACAATAATACACACCCTCACACACAGCCTTGTTTCCTTTGACATACACAATACACACCCTCACCAATAGCCTCATTTTCTTGGAACTGAACAAAGGCAGAGACAGACAGGTTTCAGGATTAGCAATCCTCTCCTGGACTCTCCTCTCTTCTCCTCTCCTCTCCACTCCTCTCTCCTCTCCTCCTCTCCTCTCCTCTCCTCTCCTCTCCTAGACGTTCCTCTCCCTCTCCTCTCTTCTCTCCCTCCTCCTCCTCTCTCTCCCTCCTCTCCTTCTCCTCTCCTCGTCCTCTCCTCTCTCCTCTCCTCCTCCTCCTCCTCCTCTCTCTCTCCTCTCTCTCTCTCTCTCTCTCCTCTCCTCCTATCTTCTCTCCTCCACTCCTCTCATCTCTCTCTCCTCTCTCTTGCTCTCTCCTCTCTCCTGGACTCCTTCCATCCTCCTCTCCTCTCTCTCTCTCTCCTCTCCTCCTCTCCTGTCCTCTCTCCTCCTCTCCTCTCTTCTCCTCTCCGGATCCTCTCATCTCCTGTGAGGCTGTGGTGAGATTAGCTTAAATGCAGCACAGAGTAGATACTGATGTTTGAATAATATTGTCATAAAGTATTGTATTGTAAGTTCCATCTCTCACAGAGAGTCATCTCTCAATGCTCCCTTTTCAGCTTTATGCTTCTGCGTGTCTTTTTTATTTCATGCGACTGTGTCTTTTCTGTGCTTCTGTGTGTCTTTTTTTTGTTTGTTTGTTTCATGTGTCTGCGTCTTTCCTGTACTTGTGTGTTTTTTTTCTGCTTCATGCTTATATGTGTGTTTTTTGTTGTGTCTGTGTCTTTTCTGCTCCATGCTAAGGTGTGTCTTTTCTGTGCCATGCGTCTGTGTTCTTTTCTGTGTGTCTTTTTTGTTTCATGCGACTGTGTCTTTTCTGTGCTTCTGTGTGTCTTTTTTGTTTCATGCGACTGTGTCTTTTCTGTGCTTCTGTGTGTCTTTTTTGTTTCATGCGACTGTGTCTTTTCTGTGTTCTGTGTGTTTTTTTGTTTCATGCGACTGTGTCTTTTCTGTGCTTCTGTGTGTCTTTTTTGTTTCATGCGTCTGTGTCTTTTCTGCTCCATGCTAAGGTGTGTCTTTTCTGTGCCATGCGTCTGTGTCTTTCCTGTGCTTCTGTGTGTCTTTTTTGTTTCATGCGTCTGTTTCTTTCATGTGCTTCTGTGTTTTTTTCTGCTTCATGCTTCTGTGTCTTAACACAATCACAGGGTTCAGACAGAAGTCATGCAGAACATTGACGTTCAACATTACACGGAAAATGTCAAATTAGACCTAGAGTTGAATTCTTAATGAATTCATTGTTGACTGTTTGAGATGCAAACAAATGATTGTATTGTTTCAATTTGTGTGTGTGTGTGTGTGTGTGTGTGTGTGTGTGTGTGTGTGTGTGTGTGTGTGTGTGTGTGTGAGAGTGTGTGCCATATGCCATGACAGACCCATCTCCCTGACGTTAACATGATGTGTAGCTGCTACGGCAGGCTGTCCAGCCAGAACCTTCGACAACCAACTGGCTTCACTAATCACAACCATTTAATCTCCGAATTTTTATCATTTCTCAAATTGCCTGTCACTTAAGGGAACTATACTGACTACTTCACTAGTTCTCTTATGGGAACTATACTGAGCTGAGCCCTAGTCGTTGGGATGCCCTCAGTTTCAACCCATGGATGTGCCCAAGGTTTCTTCCTTGAGAAAATACCTCAGGGGAGTTTTCCCAACCTTGTCCCTGTTGCTATTGTTGATGTCGAGCACCACAAGACTATTCTATTGTGATGGTGCTGCAATGAATTAAGCTGAGTTCCAGAGTCCCAGTTTTTCAAGTAAATGGGGGAAAAAAAACTTTCCTAAAACTCAATCTACTTACATGTAACTCAGTGGGCTCAAAACAATGGTAGGATTATGACTTACTGTACCTTGTAGCTTGTTCCCAGGGGTTTATCTTGCAAAGGATTTGTATGTTTATATATTTTATATTATACAGTATATATATATATATTTTTTTTATTATCCCAGATGAGTGCAACTTCATTCCGCTGTTCCTGAGCAAAAATCTGTTCCTGCCAAAGTGGCTGCAAATCTGTGTCACAGCAAAGTTACTCTAACTGCTGAAGTGTCCCTCTGGCGTGAATCACTCTGATAGCATCTATACTTTCTATTTCTTCAGCTCCAACTCTGTGATAATAGTAATATGAATCAAGAAAGAAAATGAAAAGTTTTGACATGTTGAGGCTTGTAAAAGGTCCACTGTGTCCTTGGATAGCTTCTTAAAGAGAAGGAAGTGTTTTTGCAGTGAGTCTAGTCTAGGTACTGTGGGGTTCTTGAGCCGTAAATAGAGATTAAAATGGGAAACTTATGAAGACAGAACTGAAAAATGAGAGGTTATTGTGTGCCCAGTGGGAAGCCGAGAGTGAAGATTAAGTGTGTGTGAGTGAGTGTGTGTGTGAGTGAGTGAGTGAGTGTGTGTGTGTGTGTGTGTGTGTGTGTGTGTGTGTGTGTGTGTGTGTGTGTGTGTGTGTGTGAGAGAGAGAGAAAGAGAGAGAGGGGGGAATCACAAAGCCATGAAAACTGAGCCGTGTCCTGGGAAAGACTTCACGAGTAAACCAAACCTGGCCTTTCTCTCCACAGACAAGAAAGAGGGAAACAATGGCACTGCTTATGAAAGCGTGTCAAGGTCCTAAAACGAGGGGAAAAAAGATGTGAAGGTTTCTTGAGAAAGACAGACAATACAGTCTAATCTATTGGCTGCCTTCACACTGCCATATATATCTCTGGACTTGTTATTCTTTAGCTACTGAACAGAAACATGTCTTGGCAAAAGTTCATAAACCCAAAACAAAGTGGAGGGAAAGTAGAAGGCCGTTGTTTGTTATCTAAAGGGGACACTGTTGTGCGTTGCTGATAACCCAGCAGCTACTAGCCTACTCTGCTGGAGCGTGAGGTAAAAGTGGCCGATGGATGTTTGTTCCACTGAGAGAAATAACAGGAAAGGGACACAAAAACACACATACACATACACACACACACACACACACACACACACACACACACACACACACACACACACACACTCTGACTTCCCTCCACAGGCCATTGGTGCCAAATAAAAAAAGCTCCCTATCCTCTCGGACGTCCTAACACTAAAAGTAGCCCTCACAGAGGTGGTGTGTGTGTGTGTGTGTGTGTGTGTGTGTGTGTGTGTGTGTGTGTGTGTGTGTGTGTGTGTGTGTGTGTGTGTGTGTGACTAAAAGTAGCCCTCACAGAGGTGGTGGCTGACAAATCGACCTTCCTTCGGAGAATCAAATTGACAGCGCTAGCTTGTTGCTGCACAGCCAGTCAGAACCCCCTTACACCCACAGACACACACACACACACACACACACACACACACACAGACACACACCCTGGCCTCCACGCTGCTCCCTGCTCAGTCTGCTAGTCCAGATCAGCAGTGAGCCCACACACACACACACACACACACACACACACACACACACACACACACACACACACACACACACACACCCTACTCCACCGACCTCCAGCTGCTGTCTAGATCAGCAGTAGCCCACATCAACACACACACACACACACACACACACACACACACACACACACACACACACACACACACTGACCTCCATGCTGCTCCCTGCTCAGTCTGCTAGTCTAGCTCAACAGTGAGCCGTGGGACCAGTGGCAAAGTTAATCCAATATCAATGAACCCACCACAGTCACAGTCACAGTGGCCACCACACTGACCTGCAGTGGAGCTGCTGTGCTCAGGGATGGGCTGGGACCACACAAATGGCCTGGGCATTTTTGGTGATGATTTTATTACCTCCGCCAAGGAGGTTATGTTTTTGTCTTACATCCACCAGCAGGGAGCTTATGTTTTCGCCGGCGGCATCTGTTTTCTGTACTGCACGGATTTCGATGAAATTTTCGGACGCGTGTATTGGGACAAGTAGCAAAAGATTCAATATTGGTGGTAAGATTGGTGATCCAGAACATCTGGAATTTATATTGTGTAATGTGTATGTGGTCACATTGCCTTGGCAGAGGTCTGCGCCCTCCTGCTTTTTTCCTTGTTCAATAATAACTTCATGGCAAGCTCAAAAATAACACTGTAAAATACACTGTAAAATAGACACATTGCAGAAGCAATGAGACTAAAGTGGACTAGCCCAATATCCTTCAAGACATTTTTTGAGTAAATCACGACCCAAAAATGACCCCCGACCCCTGTGGCCAGTCCATGCCTGGCTGTGTTCTCCGTCATCAGGCTCCTTTAAAATCAAGCCCTTGCAAATCCCCCCTCTATTAGTGATGCAAAAAATCCAAATTCATCAAGAGTTTTTGGTTTTTGGGGTTTGCAAAAACTTGAAAAAAGAAAAGGTCCAAGGCACCACTCTTCATATGTGGAAAATGTAAAAAGCCTTTATTTACATGGCTATTTCATATAGAAAAAGTTAAAAACAATTGTGAGCAACGACCCACGCGTAGCGGCACAGACAAGCCTTCTGGTTTTTAATTTTTTCTATATGAAATAGCCATGTAAAATAAAGGCTTTTTACATTCCCCCCTCTATTACTCTGCTGCCTTATGATGGGATGGCTACTGCCACACTAGACTCTAAGAGCTTTTAATTAGAGCTGCATTAGTCTCTGCTTGTTATTCTCTGTCAGTAATGTCAGTTCACATCAAAGGCTGCTGTTTGTTTTGCACTAGTGACTAGACAAATACACTGTTGGTGTTGTTATTGTTGTTGTTTACGTCTCTGCAGTCGGTCCTCCATTCCGAGTGTGTGTGTTCTACAGTATGTAAATCAACGTTTCGATGGATGGCAACCCCTGGGTTTCAGTTCAGTCAGGTGGAAAGCTGTGTGTGTGTGTGTGCGTGTGTGTGTGTGTGTGTGTGTGTGTGTGTGTG
>JAODXP020008534.1:0-11393 GCA_027497455.2 Sardinella longiceps
GACTTAAGTTGCCCTTAAAGTTTTAATTTGTAATATGCAAGAAAGCATTCACTAATTCACCCTTAAGACTGCTTGATTTGATTCAGTATAAGTATGCAGGTTTGGCTTGGCAGCTGGCCTTGGTCCTGAAGTGGAGATCTTGGAGAATATTGTCTGCTTGCACCCCCTATGGTAGGGGTGTCAAACTCATTTTTGTCGAGGGCCACATGAGCAATGGAGTTTTTCCTCAGAGGGCCGACCAGCCAAAACAGCATGCATGACCACAAACATGGGTGAAAAAAAATGCCTCATGTTTCTGCCCATCACTAACACAGTCCTAATGCGGCAGGATTGTGTTTCAGAAAGTGCATCGCTAAGAACTGTTTTTTTTAACAATTCAACACTACAATTCTTTTCAAGCTTTTTAGGCGGAATGATGAAATGATGTAAAGGGCCACATCTGGCCCCCGGGCCTTATGTTTGACACCACTGCTCTATGGATATAGAGGCGTATGAGAATAGAGCCATAGGGAAATGAAGGAGGAGGGGAAGGGGAGGGATCATTTGTGGCACTGGAGTCGGTGGCGCATGACGTGAAGATGTATTACTGTGGGCGGGTTCACAGTGGCTCTGGGCGGGTTTAAATCTCCTGGCAGGCGAGGGTGTTTGTTTCAACAAAACGAAATCTTTTGCATGATTTGGTCTTGCTGAATGATGTGAATTTGAATGTTTTTAAACCATGTAATTCCACTGAAATACCTACTGTATTCTTCCTGTCATGTTAGGCTATTAGTCTATGGGGATGGAGGAAATTGGGAGTGAGACACCTGAAGCCTGGAAAGGGTGTGTGTGTGTGTGTGTGTGTATGTGTGTGTGTGTGTGTTTAATCATTCCTGCTGAGTGAATTGGGAATAAAGGCAGTTTGGCAAAGGGCACTTCAGGGTGGCTGATGTTTCCAGGCATGGAACCTGAGTCCACTGAGCACAGATCTTACTAATATCATCACAGACTTTAAAAATAAAAATACTATATGGTGTCCATTACTATAGTTTTTGAGTACAGTATATACTATAGCTTTATCTCCCTTCAGAACGCTATTCTCTTCTCTGATTGGCTGCTAGGTGGCCATTAATTCCAGATAACTGGCTACTTTGGAAGTAGTTCCGAAAAATAACTCATCTAATAACTGATTACCGTTCCATATGAATGCCTTTCAGAATGGTAACTATAACAACAATAAGCAGCCTTGTAGATCTACTTTCAACTGAAAGTAGTACCCAAACCGAACAGGTTAGCTTCTTTTAAATTTGAGTTGCATATTCTTTTACATTTTATACGCTTCTTCAAATGTAAGAGATAGGTAGATATGGGAGATAAGCGGGATAACGACCTCTGAGGTGTCCAGTTATTCATTTATAATTGGCTTGGCGGAATAACTCCGTCTCCGGAGTTCTAGAATCCACCTCGCCAATTATAAATGAATAACTAGACACCTCGTCGGCCGTTATCCCTTACATAGTGTCTAGAACTTTAGTGGATATCTGAAAGTGTTGCTCCGGAGTGAATTCAAGCATAGCAATGTTGAACAAACCTGCTAAATGCACTAGTTAGCGAGTGGAACACAATAATTTGGAACAGCGAACACAGAATTTGGAATTTGGAACACCAAATGCGAACGCAGAAGCGATCAAGCACTTTACACTGGATCAACGGAAACTGACTATTCGAAACCGAAAGTAAGATCTGAGGTACTGTACCCTTGAATCAATGTAAAGTGTTTTGAGTTAGGTCTATGCTGTTTGAAATTCTTTCCATAAGAAATATACCGGTATTGCTGTTAGAAGGCTCGTGGAACAGGGCTATGCCTAAACTTACTCTGGCGCTTTCCTTTAATGTGGTACAGTAGCTAAGCTATAGGCGGACCCATGTCCCTCATGCCCTAGGAAGACCAAGTTAAAAGCAAGAAAACTTTTAGTATTATTTAAATAAATGAGTCTTAGGCAATTCCCATTTTTTCCCTCGGTTTATTGTTTATGGATGCTTTTCAATTTATACAAATCAAATAGAAGATGAATAAGAAATAAAATAAAAATCACATATCCATTGTTGAAAAAATGACCCATATCAGCTATGTTAAATATTAACTGAATAAAGTACATCCATGAAATCAGCCCTGAGAGATAAAATCCTATCATTCTCAGATTAAAATACATTTATGATATGTAATATAAGACAGTAAAAAGTATTGGTTGAAGAACAAGTCCTGTTTCCTTAATTGTCTTCTTAAAAAGGTGGTTTTGTGTCTATCTACCCCTACCATCTCACATGGCCTATATATTCAAGAGGCTCAGCTAATGAAGCTTACATGTTGACTGCCAAATAATTTTGAATGAGGATGACATTTGTCTGATTGACATTCCTCCGGACAGATCATTTTGTGATATGACTGTAATTATGAGCTGTGATTTAGGAATATCTTTTTTTTTAATCCTTGAATGAGGCCAAATATGTGTACTCTCATCAAAAAAAGTAAAATGGTAAAAACAACAACAACAACAAAAAAAGATATAGCAAGAAAATGACTGCAAACCATAACAGTGATAGATGTACAGTATTATGCAAATATAGATTATGTAGTCTGATCTTGCATCTGGAGACTGGAAATTACTCTGCAAGTAAACAAAGAAAATAGTAAAGGATGAACATTGTTGAAAATACACATACACTCATAGGCCTACACACGCACACACACACACACACACACACACACACACACACACACACACACACACAAACTACCTTAAAAGGCCATGCAGATGAAGTTGAGTCTCTCAGTCTCTGGCAGGCTGACCCACTTCATATCACCTCCTGACTGCACGGCTCCCGCCCGACCATACTCATCTTTCCCGGTACCGTTTCCAGCGGCCCAGTCAGGAACACAAACCGTCACCCCACTGATCCAGAACCAGTCTATGGGACACAAGAAGTACAGGCCCATCCACACATGAGGGGTGCTGGCCCCACTGGCCACCTCCCTGACCCAGCCCTGGAGTTCCTCTGAGGAGGCTGAGACCAGCTCCATGTCTTTCCCTTCACAGTAGTTCAGAGCCTCCATCCAGGTTTTATTCTCACGGATCAGGACCAGCTTGTCTGAGTAAACAAAAAAGAACAGCATTAGAAGAGAAACGTCTCTTGATAATATTCTACACTAAAAAGCAGGTGCCTTGAATGTTAGAGTAAAAAGATACAGCCACTCACTCTCATAACAGATGAATGGGAAAGACTGAACACATTTCCTGTCCCTCCACTTCCCTTCATCATTTAGTTGTAGAGTAATTACAGCACAGACCTGATCTTCTTTGTTATCAGGTTGACCTGGACTCCAGAACCTGAATGAGGAGTTAGTTTGGTCTGACCATTTCCAGTAGTCTCTGTACAGGCCGATCCACACGTCTTCAGTCCCGGCTTTGTCTTTAATCATCTGGTTCTCAGTCTGGTTCCTCACACTGGCCAGGTCTGTGTAGTAGTTCCTGCAGTACGTCTTGGCTTTTCTCCAGCTCTTTTTCTGGGTTATAAGAATGTATCTTTCATTTGGGGTGTGTTCTGTGAAAAAGTTAATTTGAACATGGATGTAATTAGTCATGCCATGACACACACATACACACACACACACACACACACACACACACACACACAGTATATTGTGGAATTCCTGCAGTACTTCTTGGCTTCTCGCTTCTCTCTTTTCTTTTCTGGTTTTGATCTCTAACTGGTCATGCCATGACACGAACACACACACACACACACACACACACACACACACACACACACACACACACACACACACACACAAATGTGAAATTCTTCTTTCCAGTCCATTACAACAGTAAAAATATCCCATGTTTTCATATGAGCTAAGCCAGCTAAGCCATTTATGAAGACAACGCAGTCATTAATCATAGCAAATCTTACCATCATAACAGATAAATTTCATCCTTCTTCCACATTGTAAGTCTACCCAGTAACCTTCTCTGAAGATGGCACAGTCCTCTCCACCCAGATTGTTTGGTTCACCACTTCTCCAGGATGTGAACGTGGTCTCTTCCAGACTGTAGGCTCTGCTGTCCTGCAGTGACCACCTCCAAATGTCATTCCTAGTCTTCCGCAGCCCGATCCAGGAGACACCTTTATCTTCATCTTTGACTGTGTTCATCATATTCTTCATGTTGTCCATGTTGTCCACGGTGGCCAGGTCAGTGAACTTGTCCCTGCAGTATGTCTGTGCTTCCTCCCACTTCTTGTTCTCATTCACAAAGTGGTATCGCCGTGGCACCCGTGAGGACACTCCACAGAGTCCTGTGAGGATAGAATATAAAACTGTGTGCATATATGTGTATGATGCTGTATACTAGGCTGTATTAAGTAAATCAGGTCATTAACTTTATAATTGCACCCACCCCCCTTCCAAGTTTGTTTATTGTTTTTTTTTTTTTTTTTTTTTCAAAAGTAACAATATTATAGAGGTGTACATCACAGAGCAAACCAAGGTCAAACCAAAAAAAAAAAAAAAAAAACAGAGCCTACTTCCAACAGTACCAGACAGTATTGAATGCAAAAGTGTAATAATACAAAAATAATTTGTGTACACCAGGAGGCATGCTTTCCTTTTAAGAACACTTTTCTTTATATCTCATGGCATTGCTATAGCCCTTGAAGTACTGGGTAAATACTGGTAAGGAGTTGGTTAATTTATCCCTTGATACTTTTTGTTATGCCGTTCTCGTCTACTCCTTACCCAGTACTTCATATGGGCTGTAATATAAAGCATTACCAATCTCACAATTAGGTGTCTTCATTAAGTGTATTGTCTGAGTAAAACGACTCAAGATGAGCTTCGCTAAAATACCGGTAAGCCCAATATTTTCTTACGACTCAGCCTCAATGGGAATTATTTTAATTAAAACAAGTTGTTTACTTACCTGAGAAGAGCACAATGATCAGAAACAAGCGATCCATTCCTGAAAATACATCATTCAGTACATCAATTAATCGGTTAATTTCAGACAAATCAGTAGCTTTACTAATAGTATCTAATTTTAAGGAATGTGCAAAAATGCAGTTCTTTTTGTAAAAAAAAAAAAAAAAAGTAAAATAACATAATCTAAAAAAGTTATTTCTACCTAGTTTGGAGTGTAATAGTCGATTATATATAATTTATTTCTGTAAATTCATCAAAAATTGAAGTTACTTTGATATACAGTGTCTTTAGAAAAGCTAAGGGTTCTCACTGTTGTTGTCTGCAGTCTTGTTTGTTTTGATCCTCTCCTTGTGCTCCTGTCCTGGCTGTGTGTGTGTGTTTCAGTGTGTGGGTATCAGATATATACTTCTAAAACCACATGAGCTGTCTTCTTGTCAATGCAAATTATGATCCAATGCAAATGGGCCTTCATTTGTTTTTTCTCAGTCTCTTCATCAGTTTATTTTCACCAACGTTTCACCAACCTTTTTCAAGGTTTCAATATGGAATGTAGGCCTACCACTCAAACACTTGTTTTTATACACAGGTGGGATAGTCCAAGTGATGTCATAGTGTCCATTTCCATTCACCAAGGATGTTTACATTTAGTTACATCAATGGCGAGAGAAGCCATACGCAACAAATGTAGACAAGACAGGATTCAAATCCATTCAACAATAATAAACTAAAGAAAAAGAAGACATGAGTGTGCGCTAAATTCTATATACAGTTAACCTCGCCTAGCAGCACCTCCAAGAGTGTGCACACTTGCCTTATTGACTATTTGGACCTATTTCCGAGAGTAGGACCTCTTACAGTCTTTCTAAGAACGGAATCTACCTATAGAATGGGAGAACCAACTAATTCACAAGATAAGATCCCATCAGCATCCCTGTTCGAATATACGGAAAAGGAGTGGGAACATATTATTGTGGCGGAATCATTGTTTGACAAGGAGACTCCACTGGAATGCAATCAAGACTTGGTGAAACTATTTACAACTTTAACTCATAAGAAAGTTAAGACTCACCTACATGTAGTTACTCTGAGTGACTATATACGCCAACAAGTCATTCCGCGAGGCCTACGATGGCAAAAAGAGCCGACTTTAGGTAAAAGAACAGATGACTTTTGCGAGAGGTGGTGCGCAATCTTAAACAAATGTTCTATGGATCTAATGACACTTGTGACTGAGCAACTAAAAAAAGATCTGACGGAGATACAAAATGAACTGATGTCTACAAAAACTGCTCTACAAGAAAAGACAACTTCAGAGAACTTCCAAACTCTTCTGGACACGCACGCTGAATTGGAACAAAAACTAATGAAAGACCTGAAAGAACGCAAAATAAAGAAATTCACCCGTGACCTACAAGAGAAAAATAATGGAACGGTATACTTCTGGTGTCATGGTGGATATAAACGAACCAGGACCAGATACATCGAAAGGGATTACCTAAACGCTGAACTAACAACAGATACATTGGAAACATTGGGCAAACCCCGACACGCAGACGCACTCGACGGGGCAATAGACGGAGGACCACCAGGGCAGAACACGCGTTTTCGGAGCCTTCGGAAATGAATATATTCAACTTGTCAAGTAAGTCACTTACTGACATTCAACTAGAAGTATTGAACAAAGGACTGTCATTTGTTCCATCCTCTCCAATGAATGACTTTGACGTCAAAACGGACTTGTTCCGATTTATGAGAAATATCAGATTGAAGGAATTCTTTGGAGAATAGGCTATAAAGAACAGACAGAGAATGATGTTGACAATGTTGAATCAATGAATCAACGTTAATAATGACACTGATTCCAAATGAGAAAAAAGTCCAATTATATTTGTACCTCGAGGGAATCGAAACTCCTCAATTGAGACATACTGTATGTACTGAGGACTGTGTCTGTTGTACAGAGTGTTGTTTCAAGAAAACCTAATGGAATGGAGTCATATTTTAGAGCAAAGGAAAAAACACTTGAAATTCTTAAAGGAAAATACCGGAGTGAATTCAAGCATAGCCCTGTTAAAAGAGCTTGCTAAATGCGCTAGTTAGCGATTGGAACAAAATAATTTGGTACAGCACAGACCGAACGCGAACGCAGAAGCGAATAGGCACTTTACATTAAATCAATGGGACCTGACTGTTGGAAAAGAAAAGAAAAACACGCACAACCGTCTAAAAAAGTTTCTGGGTGCAAGACCAGAAAAGTTACATGAAAAATGAAAGTAAGGTCTGCACACCAAGCTGCCGTTATTCTTGATTTATTGTGACGTTTCGGGCAACCCGCCATACACCCGCCCGTCTGATGAAGGGCGGGTTGCCCGAAACGTCACAATAAATCAAGAATAACGGGAGCTTGGTGTGCAGACCTTACTTTCATTTTTCACCTGACTGTTGGAAACCGAAAGTAAGATCTGAGGTTACATTGACTCAATGTAAAGTGTTTCACGTTTGCGTTAGGTCTATGCTGTTAGGAATTCTTTCATGCGAAAGATATTGCTGTTAGAAGGCTCGTGCAGCAGGGCTATGCTTGAATTCACTCCGGTATTTTTGTTGATGCAGAGACTTTTGCTCCACAGACACTTCCTGTAAATGCAAAGGCACATACAGTTATTGTCGATGTGGAGCCTACAGTAAAACCAGCACCGTAGGGCTACATTCACTGACCTTGTTTTCTTTCTTGAGCGACAAGTTAAAATTGTTACAGACCCTGTCTTTGGGAACATATGTGACACTCCATTAACACATGTAACACCCAGGGGCAGCCGTGAAGAGACGCACACTGTTTGTCCGATGGCTAAGGAAAGCAGCTTTGGTACAACAGTCATGGCTGTGGAGAGAGGGAATCAAACAGAAGCTTAAGATCACGTTTTTGTGAAGATTTGTTTGTTCTGCAAAGAAGAACATACACTAGTCATGCAGTCTACTTGATGAGAAACCCCATGATGAGAAAAGTTCCTTTCTGAAAAGGAATGGCGTTTGTTTTGGCTGCTTGTGTACTGGGCACATCAGTAAGGATTGCAGACAACGTCTTTCATGTAACATCTGTGGTTTTAGACATCCAAGCATACTCAATATACATTAAGAGGTTAAGAGTGAGGCTGAACCTAGAACTGTGGCTGATGACTGTCCTGTTCCAGTCCAGACTAGTGGTCTTACTGGGGTCGGTGAGCAAGACTGCTAGCTTGCCATTGTACCGGTCCGAGTGACATCAAAGAAAGATCAAAGAACAGTGGAATAAAACGTATGCCTTCATGGATCAAGGGAGTTCAGCGTCCTTCTGCAAAGTGGGTCTCCTGGACAAGCTGAATCTTACTGGAGGGAAGACAAAGATCCTCTTGCGTACAATGGGACAGGAGAGAGTGGTAGAAAGTTTCATTGTATCGGAACTGGAAGTTGTTGGACTGGACAGTGATGTTTACCATGAAATGCCAGAAGTTTTCACTCAGCTTAGAATGCCTGTAAACATTGGCAACATCCCAAGGCAATCAGACTTTGATAAGTGGCCATACTTGAAGCACGTATAGCTACCAGAAATTGAGGCACAAGTAGAGTTGCTGATTGGCATGAACATGCCTAGAGCCCTGGAACAGCTGGACGTCGTCCGAAGTGAAGGCAATGGGCCCTTTGCCATCAAGACTTTGCTTGGCTGGACTGTGACTGGACCGTTTGGCAGAAGAGACTATGTTGGTCCAGTTTGTTAGCCCGCAGTCACCACCAACGGAATTTCTACTGTTATCCTTGACCAAATCTGGAACGGGGATTAATAAGCAAATCAGGGGTCTGGGACCTGCAAGCCCTCTGTCATCTCCCAGTGTATGGCACACAACTCTGCAGACCTTGTCTTCGACTTGCAGGAACCTTTGTGCAAGGACCCTGGAGTGTTGGCTGGCGATGATGACGATGGTGATGATGATTATGATGCTGATGAGGATGACAGTGGTGGTGATGATGATGATGATGGTGATGATGATTATGATGCTGATGAGGATGACTGTGGTGGTGATGATGATGATGATGATCTTCCACTTACCTGTCTGTTTAGTTATGCCTCATCCAGGACATGCCTCGTCAGGGTGCAGGTTTTCTATCCTGAGCTACGAGATGCATCTTTGGCCCATACCTGTAATTCAGTGTGAGGGTGCTCATCACAATTTTGAGTTCTGCAACTAACCACTCTCATTGGGAGAGATGAAGGATGTAGAGATGTTCAAGTCAATGCAGAGGGGAATGTCTGCTGAAGAAATTTCCTGCCTCCAAAGGGGAGAGAGGTTGGAACAAAACCGCCGCACATGTGAGCTAAATCCTGTTTCTATTCTGGTCCGACATGTCTCTGGCTAACCCCTGGAGAGGACGGATCAGGGAATGTTTGCCCCAACTTCAAGAGTGCCAGAAATGGACAAAAATTAAACATCAGTTCACTATTGGGCAGCATGGCTGTCATAGTAGAGGACTGGATCCTGGCAGTGTCACAGCAGTGGTGCCAGACAAGGTGTGGCTCGTGCATCAGGTCCGGATTAGGACCCCAACCAGCCTTTTATGCGTGGTAAGTGGTAACCTCTGGACTATGACTGACTTTTGAAAAGAAGACGAGAACAAAGACTGACTGATATCTAGGCTATGTGCTGGTAACCTCTGGCCTATGACTTGACTCTCAAGAAGAAGAAAGAAGGGAAAGAAATTGCTTTGATGGACTTTCAATGTATTGTGTTTTCTATTGTTGATATGCTGTGATAATTGTGCCTTGATGGTATGTCCTGTGTTAGCCTATGTGTAATTATTACTGTACAATGATGTAATAATTAGGGGCCGGAATGTTACGGACAGAATAGGTTTGATTCTTGCATTTTTGGGTCACCTGGGTGATGATGTGGGGTGATTGGGTCACGTGGTGTTGGTGGCGGTAATAGTTTTCAATATCACTTGTTTCGCTTACTAGGTGAGAGCTAGTAGTGAGTGGGTGATGGGGGAAGCCTACTTTTGTTGACCGTTTTAGACGTTGCTGCTCTTTCTTGTGGATTACTTGTGGATTTTACTCTCTTTATGGATGTTTATGAACTGATGAAGTGTAACCTTTTAACCCTTTTGGATACTGGAAGATCAATAAAGTAACCTCAAATCACGTCTGGACCTAAACGAGTCGGGCATCTTTGTTTCCCCTAGTCAGCCACTCGGCGACGTACAAATTGAAGACGGTCGCCAACATTGTGCATTTATTCGTTTTGGACCTGCCTTGATGCCTTGCTGCCACCAAATGCTTCCTTCAAAGGCAGCATTTTCCCTGTTTCGGACACACCCAGTGAGCTGACAATCACAACGAAAGTCATCAATTTGAATATTCATTTGAGTTGCATCTGCCTACTGTTAGAAAGCAGTGATCCATTTGGGACATCACTGAATGTCAAAATGCACTATGACAGCAAATGCATTGTAGTGCACTAGCCTGACATAGCCTGCCCATAATACGAATGTTCATCCGTATCCATGGTCTGGGAACGGTCCTCTGGGGCGTGTTTACATCGGTAGAGAGTCTACCGGCCAATAAGCGAAGCTGATTAGACGAGCTTTCCAATCGTTTCAAACCAGGAGTGAATCCTCCAGACCATGAATACGGATGAACAGCAGTATTATGATCGGGCTATGTCAGGCTAGTAGTGCACTGATAGAAGTGTGCAATTTCAGACATGGCCACAAAGGTAAAGGAAGGGCGACTTTTTTTTTTTCTTTCTGAAGCAACCACACCAAAGTGCGTGAGACTGCAACAGATAAACATTGCAAACCCTACTACAGGGGTCAGGGTTTCACATCCTCGACATGACAGTCATGTCGATTTCTCTCAATTTCTTCCTCATAGACAGACCTTTTAGGACTAATAAGCATTATGGCATAAAGGCCTGTGTTCTGCCAGGTGCTTAAGCCCCCAAAAAGTGGCCACCTGGAGGGGAAGGGAGAGGGGTCATTTCTGGCACTGGGGCGCATGACGAGAACATGAATACAGAAGGCGCGTTCAGAGCGGCTCTGGGCGGGTTTTAATCCCTGGAAGACGGGTTTGAGTTTATTTCAAGAAAACAAAATCTTTTGCATGATTTGGTCATGCTAAATGATGTGAATTTGAATGTTTTCAAAACCATTTAATTCCATTGAAATAGCACTTTTTAAAAAGAGCAATACTATGGTGTTCATTACTATAGTTTTTAACTACGGTATAAAGCTTTAGTGTTTATAAATGCAGTGGATATTTTAATTTGGTTGCTCAGCTAAGTTTATGCCCCTAATTCAGACTCTAGGTCGGCCAAGGTGAACCTAAAAAGAACAGGAAAACTTTGGTAAACTTTAAAGAGAACCTATGCAGGATCCGGTGGCGTCATCCAGTAAGCTAACAACCAAA
>JAODXP020008535.1:0-11967 GCA_027497455.2 Sardinella longiceps
ACTCTAACAATGGCACTGGCCTGTGTTTATGAGATGGTAAGTGCTTATTGTTGGGGTAGTTTCAAGTGACATCTCCATGTGTAAGACAAAGTGTGCTTTAGATGGAAAAGCACACTTGGATAACTTCAAATGGCAGCACTATTTCTGAAATATGACGACAAGCGCTTCTCTTTAGGGTACTCTCAACTGTATTGTCCCAAGCCTGTAGACCGGGCTGCATGTACAGAAGACTTCCTTGTATTTCAGCATAAGGATTTGGATCAATACATGAAATGTGTTGTCCCTCAGAAGGTTTAGTCCAATTTGAAGACTTGTCTGGATTCATTTCTCTGAAAAAGAGAGAGAGAGAGAGAGAGAAAAAAAAGATTATACCGTATGTCACATATTCGGACTGTGTTCTCATCATAGAATTCTTAACATGTACTCAAAAATGACGAATCGTACAAATGGTATCTCTCTGAATGTGCGATATTCTGTTATAATTCCACCACTAGATGGTTACGGGCTGCAGTGTAATTCTAGTCAAATGAGCTGGAAGCAACTTTTGGTTGACCTCTCCAACATTTACTGGAATAAAGGTGTGATTTTTCTCTTGACACAGGCATATTTGCATGCTGATCAATTTCTGTCATTCGGGCTGTGAGTTTCAGAGAGGAGCTGTGAATTACCTTGGTATGCTTTAAAGGTATGCTACAAAAACATATGTCCACTTTACCACAACCACATGGATGGTCCACAGTATCTTGGTGTTTGGAGGGTATGCAGAAAATGGGAGGGGGCAAACGGCCACATCTTTGGGTATGTATTAGGCAGCTGACCTGTAAGGCAAAGTGATGATGACACAAAGGAGTTGTCATAAAGCTCTTTTGACATAGTCAAATTGATGATGCATACAGAACTTAGTGTGATCACAATCAGTGTGCCATAGCTCATTTGACATAGGCCAATTGATGATGCATACAGAACTTGCAATAGTGTTGTGTCACAATTATTACGTTAGCAACAAATAGCTCCTTTGACATAGGCCAATTGATGCTGCATACAGAACTAAGTGCAGTCACAATGAGTGCTCTAGCAACACATAGGTCAATTGAAGATGCATTCAGATCTAAGATTAATTCTTTGTCACAATCAGTACTCTAACAATGGCACTGGCCTGTGTTTATGAGATGGTAAGTGCTTATTGTTGGGGTAGTTTCAAGTGACATCTCCATGTGTAAGACAAAGTGTGCTTTAGATGGAAAAGCACACTTAGATAACTTCAAATGGCAGCACTATTTCTGAAATATGACGACAAGCGCTTCTCTTTAGGGTACTCTCAACTGTATTGTCCCAAGCCTGTAGACCGGGCTGCATGTACAGAAGACTTCCTTGTATTTCAGCATAAGGATTTGGATCAATACATGAAATGTATTGTCCCTCAGAAGGTTTAGTCCAATTTGAAGACTTGTCTGGATTCATTTCTCTGAAAAAGAGAGAGAGAGAGAGAGAAAAAAAAGATTATACCGTATGTCACATATTCGGACTGTGTTCTCATCATAGAATTCTTAACATGTACTCAAAAATGACGAATCGTACAAATGGTATCTCTCAGGGCTTATTCTGAATGTGCGATATTCTGTTATAATTCCACCACTAGATGGTTACGGGCTGCAGTGTAATTCTAGTCAAATGAGCTGGAAGCAACTTTTGGTTCACCTCTCCAACATTTACTGGAATAAAGGTGTGATTTTTTCTCTTGACACAGGCATATTTGCATGCTGATCAATTTCTGTCATTCGGGCTGTGAGTTTCAGAGAGGAGCTGTGAATTACCTTGGTATGCTTTAAAGGTATGCTACAAAAACATATGTCCACTTTACCACAACCACATGGATGGTCCACAGTATCTTGGTGTTTGGAGGGTATGCAGAAAATGGGAGGGGGCAAACGGCCACATCTTTGGGTATGTATTAGGCAGCTGACCTGTAAGGCAAAGTGATGATGACACAAAGGAGTTGTCATAAAGCTCTTTGGGGTACTCACCGGTATTGTTCCAAGGCTCTACACAGGACTTTGCATGTACAGCAGCTTTTCTTGTATTTCAGCATAAAGAAATGGATCAATACCTTAAATGGAGTGTCCCTTAGAGACTTTGGTGGTCTGAAGTATACTTAGCACTAAATGCTCGTTTGACAAAAGCAATTGATAATGCATACAGACTTCAAATGTAACATTTATGAGTGCCGCATCACTCGTCATGTCAATTGCTAAACATGTACAGTAGTCAATGGAATTAGACTCAAATGATAAATCATAGCAGTCAGATCTCTTAGGGCTAACTTTACATAGGGCTAACTTTACTTTACATGTCTGGGAAATTCACATCAATCTATGTGTTTGGCAAACTGCTTTACATGAAGAAAAAAAATACGCACTGAGATTACTTCAAATGGCGGCACTATTTCTGAAATGTGACGATAAGTGCTTCTCTTTGGGGTACTCACCTGTATTGTTCCAAGGCTCTACACAGGACTGCATGTACAGCAGACTTTTCTTGTATTTCAGCATAAAGAAATGGATCAATACCTTAAATGGAGTGTCCCTTAGAGACTTTGGTGGTTTGAAGAATTGCCTAAATTCGTTTGAAAAAGAAAAAAAGCAACACTTCAAATGTAACATTTTTGGGCCGCATCCTCGTCATGCAATTCTAAACATGTACAGTAGTCAATGGAATGAGACTCAAATGATAAATCATAGCAGTCAGATCTCTTAGGGCTAACTTTACATAGGGCTAACTTTACATGTCTGGGAAATTCACATCAATCTATGTGTTTGGCAAACTGCTTTACATGAAGAAAAAAAATACGCACTGAGATTACTTCAAATGGCGGCACTATTTCTGAAATGTGACGATAAGTGCTTCTCTTTGGGGTACTCACCTGTATTGTTCCAAGGCTCTACACAGGACTGCATGTACAGCAGCTTTTCTTGTATTTCAGCATAAAGAAATGGATCAATACCTTAAATGGAGTGTCCCTTAGAGACTTTGGTGGTTTGAAGAATTGCCTAAATTCGTTTGAAAAAGAAAAAAAGCAACACTTCAAATGTAACATTTTTGGGCCGCATCCTCGTCATGCAATTCTAAACATGTACAGTACTCAATGGAATGAGACTCAAATGATAAATCATAGCAGTCAGATCTCTTAGGGCTAACTTTACATAGGGCTAACTTTACTTTACATGTCTGGGAAATTCACATCAATCTATGTGTTTGGCAAACTGCTTTACATGAAGAAAAAAAATACGCACTGAGATTACTTCAAATGGCGGCACTATTTCTGAAATGTGACGATAAGTGCTTCTCTTTGGGGTACTCACCTGTATTGTTCCAAGGCTCTACACAGGACTGCATGTACAGCAGCTTTTCTTGTATTTCAGCATAAAGAAATGGATCAATACCTTAAATGGAGTGTCCCTTAGAGACTTTGGTGGTTTGAAGAATTGCCTAAATTCGTTTGAAAAAGAAAAAAAGCAACACTTCAAATGTAACATTTTTGGGCCGCATCCTCGTCATGCAATTCTAAACATGTGTAACAAAGTTAAAATGAGTGTTTATCTGAGGAGTTCACTGTAGCCACCCAACACACCAGAGCAGGATAACTGAATTATGAAAATAATTATTTTTATTAAATCAGAGTTTTCCGTTTCTTTTGTTTGTTTGCTAGTTAAAAAGTCAATTCAAAATCAGTCCAGGCACACAGGGCATAGCCCACAATCCCGCCACGTTGGAAGCAGGGGTGAACAGCACACACACAGTCACTGGGAAGGAGGAGCAGAGGAGAGTGATCCGGGCTCGCTGAGCGCACACACGCCGGACAGGTAGTGTGGGGGGGGGGGGAGCCGATGACGCGGCCGCCAGAATCACAGCCCAGTCCTGCTTCGGCCCAGGGTCCAGGTACACTGGCGAGAGAGAAAGGAAGAGCTAATGGCGGCACACACACGCTATACTGTCAGAGCAATGGCACCACTTGTTCCAGAACTTAATACTTTCAGTGGCCAAGTCAACAAAGTGTCACTGCAAATAGCACGGCAAATCAACAAATTCAGTGGGAGGCTAACACGCTATGTTTATGGCCACGGCAAAGCACACACGGCAAAGCACGCACACACACGCACACACACAAGAGGCCACTGAAAAGTTAATATCTAGAACGTGCCAAACAGAGTTGTTGTCTCGGCGTCGTCGCACACGCACACACAGCCACAAGTGATAGCATAGGCTACAAGCCACTTAACTTAGTGGAGGGCGACTAACGTCGCACCCCCAGTTGAATCAGTAGGCAGCGGGCTGCGCCCGTAACAGCGTTGTCCCAACGATGTAGGATGACTAGAAGGCAACTGCAGCAGCGATGGTCGTAGGCGGTTTCCTTATTAGCATCCGCAACCAGGATTTTCGTCAGCTTTTCCTTAGTCTGTCACCACCACCGTGCTTAACACGCTAAAAACACCGGAATGCAGCTATCCCCCACACTTCCCAAACTTTCTGTGTCCTCTCCTTTTGTCATTCACTCACCCGCCTGTCTAATTATCCCCCAAGTTAAAACACCTGTGTGTGGGAGCCCCTGTGTTTCTATGGTGGCTGTCTACAGGTACACTTCCTACATTGCATTCACACACGCACATACGTATTCCACGCATTTGACACGCCCACCACCAAATATCTTGATCGCAGACAGCAACCCTCTGACCCCACAACCGTTTCATGTACAAAACACCAATTGCCCCGTGACACATGTACACTACTCAATGGAATGAGACTCAAATGATAAATCATAGCAGTCAGATCTCTTAGGGCTAACTTTACATAGGGCTAACTTTACATGTCTGGGAAATTCACATCAATCTATGTGTTTGGCAAACTGCTTTACATGAAGAAAAAAAATACGCACTGAGATTACTTCAAATGGCGGCACTATTTCTGAAATGTGACGATAAGTGCTTCTCTTTGGGGTACTCACCTGTATTGTTCCAAGGCTCTACACAGGACTGCATGTACAGCAGCTTTTCTTGTATTTCAGCATAAAGAAATGGATCAATACCTTAAATGGAGTGTCCCTTAGAGACTTTGGTGGTTTGAAGAATTGCCTAAATTCGTTTGAAAAAGAAAAAAAGCAACACTTCAAATGTAACATTTTTGGGCCGCATCCTCGTCATGCAATTCTAAACATGTACAGTAGTCAATGGAATGAGACTCAAATGATAAATCATAGCAGTCAGATCTCTTAGGGCTAACTTTACATAGGGCTAACTTTACATGTCTGGGAAATTCACATCAATCTATGTGTTTGGCAAACTGCTTTACATGAAGAAAAAAAAATACGCACTGAGATTACTTCAAATGGCGGCACTATTTCTGAAATGTGACGATAAGTGCTTCTCTTTGGGGTACTCACCTGTATTGTTCCAAGGCTCTACACAGGACTGCATGTACAGCAGCTTTTCTTGTATTTCAGCATAAAGAAATGGATCAATACCTTAAATGGAGTGTCCCTTAGAGACTTTGGTGGTTTGAAGAATTGCCTAAATTCGTTTGAAAAAGAAAAAAGCAACACTTCAAATGTAACATTTTTGGGCCGCATCCTCGTCATGCAATTCTAAACATGTACAGTAGTCAATGGAATGAGACTCAAATGATAAATCATAGCAGTCAGATCTCTTAGGGCTAACTTTACTTTACATGTCTGGGAAATTCACATCAATCTATGTGTTTGGCAAACTGCTTTACATGAAGAAAAAAAAATACGCACTGAGATTACTTCAAATGGCGGCACTATTTCTGAAATGTGACGATAAGTGCTTCTCTTTGGGGTACTCACCTGTATTGTTCCAAGGCTCTACACAGGACTGCATGTACAGCAGCTTTTCTTGTATTTCAGCATAAAGAAATGGATCAATACCTTAAATGGAGTGTCCCTTAGAGACTTTGGTGGTTTGAAGAATTGCCTAAATTCGTTTGAAAAAGAAAAAAAGCAACACTTCAAATGTAACATTTTTGGGCCGCATCCATGGCTTGCTCAACCTTATTCTGAATGTGCGATTTTCTGTTATAATTCCACCACTAGATGGTTACGGGCTGCAGTGTAATTCTAGTCAAATGAGCTGGAAGCAACTTTTGGTTCACCTCTCCAACATTTACTGGAATAAAGGTGCACAAGCTGCAGTGTAATTCTCGTTAAATTAGCTGGAAGCATATTGCCGACCAGAAAGCATAACAGAGGGTGGTGAGAACAGCAAAGAAGATTACAAGATCAGCACTACCATCCATTCAGGACTTGTATCCATCCCGCTGTCAAAGAAGAGCCATCAACATCATCAAAGACCCTACCCACTCCTCACACACACTGTTTACCCTCCTACCTTCCAGCATGCGCTGTAGAACCACAAGACTCTGCAACAGCTTTTTCCCAGAGGCCATCAGACTACTAAACTCACTTCTGAGGGCAAGACCCCCCCTCCCAACACACACACACACACACACACACACACACACACACACACACACACACCAACCACCCCCCAGCAAAAAAATGTAAACTTTCATCTCCATGATGCTACTTGCACCATGCACTTTTGCCTCATTGCATCTTGTTGTAACTCATTACTATTGCACTCCAGCAACATACATGCCTCAAGGACTCTGAAACACTGACAGTCTAGAATGTATGCTCACAGTGTCTATGTTTGTTGCTTGTTATATGTCACTGTCTACTGCTAGTGATATCTCTTTATCATGCCTGATATCTTGATATCAAATTGCACTTTATGTTCTAGTGAGTCAATACAGTTATATATCTTAGTTGTATGTCAAATCTTTAACTTGTTGCATATTTGGAGGTTGGATAATCGCAATTTCAGTCTGCTTGCAATGTACCGTTGCAGAGTTTGATTGACAATAAAGTTCGCTTTGACTTTTACTAAAGTTGCACATACTGTATTTGCCAGAGTGTGAGAACACAATTGTAAAATAGAAAATAAGTTAGAATAGAAAAGAATATAGAAAAACTGAATTTTACATTTGGCGTAAGTCTCATCTTCTCCAAGACCAGTCTTTCATGAATACAATGTGGCTGCTAGAAGGCTTAGTCAGATTTGAAGACTTATTTGGATTCATTTCTCTGAAAAAGAGAGAGAAAAAATTATATGCAACTTATGCGGACTGTGTTAACGTCATAGCATTCTAAACATTGTACTTAAAAAAGATAAATCGTAAAAGTGGTATCTCTCCGTCATAATTTTTTTGTCTTCCCCAGTTGTAACTGTATATTCCTTAAACACCACGCTTTGTTTATCATGGGTGTCGCTCCCATTGCTATTTGACCTAAAGTTACTATACCCCTAGTTGTCCACTAGGAATTAGGAGACCTAGTACCTCATTAAGCTGCACGTCTTACTCTACCTGTTGTGCCTAAGCGTCTAAATTATTAAAGAACATCAGAAGGTGATCAGTCTTCTGTGTTCTTGTTATATACCCAGTTTACAGGTTTGAGCTGACGTTTTGACTTACATGCAGAAAGTGTGGTTCCAGGGTTATAGAACACAGGTACTTGTTAAACTTGTTGCTTGACTATTAGAATAAATATTTCAACCAGCAAATATCCTTAAAGCATAAGCTAATATTTCTTAAAGAATGGTTACATGGTTCTGGAAAAGGTTCTGATTTAGGGGAGATGAGATGGGAATAATAAAAGCAATATTACCTGATGTAAGGTCCAACTGTAATGATTGGCCAGATCATTACAATTAAACACTTACCAGGTGCCATGGTTGTATACCTAAAGTAGCACATATTTGCCAGAAAGTATGAGAACACTATTGTAAAATAGAAAATAAGTTTACTTAAGTTTTAGCATGGCTTACATATTGCGATTGAGAGGCACCTTAACCGTCCTATCCTCCCTGCCTAATCTCTAAGAATAATCTTGGAAATGAAATATAGAAAAGCAGAATTTCACGTATGGCGTAGCTACGTCTCATCTTCTTCATGCCCGGTCTTTCATGAATACAATGTGGCTGCAAGAAGATCTAATCAGATTTGAAGACTTGTCTGGATTCATTTCTCTGAAAAAGAGAGAGCAAAAAATTATACGCAACATATGCGGACTCTGTTCACATCATAGTATTCTAAACATGTCCTCAAAAATGACAAATCGTACAAATGGTATCTCTCAAGGCTCGCTCTGTATGTGTGATTTTCTGTTGTAATCCAAACACGATGGTGACAAGCTGCAGTGTAATTCTCATCAAATGAGCTGGAAGCAACTTTTGGTTCACCTCTCCAACATTTACTGGGATAAAGGTGTGATTTTTTCTCTTGACACAGGCATATTTGCATGCTCATCAATGTCTGTCATTTGGGCTGTGTGTTTCAGAGAGGAGCTGTGAATTACCATGGTATGCTTTAAATGTATGCAGCACAAACATATGTCCACTTTACCACAACCACATCGATGGCCCACAGTATCTTGGTGTTTGGAGGGTATCCGGAAAATGGAGGAGGGGAACTGGACCATATCTTTGAGCATGTATTAGGCAGCTGACCTGTAAGGCAAAGTGATGATGACACAAAGGAGTTGTAATATAGCTCTTTTGACATAGTCAAATTGATGATGCATACAGAACTTGCAATAGTGTTGTGACACAATTATGAGCTGGAAGCAACTTTTGGTTCACCTCTCCAACATTTACTGGGATAAAGGTGTGATTTTTTGTCTTGACACAGGCATATTTGCATGCTCATCAATTTATGTCATTTGGGCTGTGTGTTTCAGGGAGGAGCTGTGAATTACCTTAGTATGATATAGCCACAGAGTATGCTGTAAATGTATGCAGCACAAACATTTGCCCACTTAACCAGAACCGCATGGATTGTCCACAGTATCTTGGTGTTTGGAGGGTACCCAGAAAATTGAGCCCGTGTGTTTCAGGGAGGAGCTGTGAATTACCTGGGTGTGATATGGCAGTAGATCATGCTTTAAATTTAGGCAGCACAGAAATTTCTCCACTTAGATGATCGATAGTATCTTGGTGCTTGGAGGGTATCCAGAAAATGGACTTGGGAAACCTGGGCCACACACGATCAACAGTATCTTGGTGCTTGGAGGGCATCCAGAAAATGGAATGGGGACACTTGGGCCGCATCTCTGGGTATGTACTAGACAGCTGACCTGTGAGGAAACACGATGACAGCAGTTGCATCAGAATTGAGTCACAATGGCTACCCTAATGGTGCTGACCTGTGTTGGATATTTGGCAAGTGCCATTTGTTGGAGTAGTTTCAAATACATTTTCATCTGGGATCCCTATCAGACATCACTACATGCCTTGCCTTGTGTATGAAATGCGCTTTATAAATAAAATTGCCTTGCCTTGCCTTGAAATGGTAACACTAATTCTTCAAAGAAATGAAAATTTATCTTTTGGGTAGTCCCCAGTCTAGAACTCTAGCCGTAGCAAATTGAATTTTCACAGCAAGTACATCTAGCCATTAGCCATAGGTTGCACTTAGACATCAGTGGTGTCTGAGCTGTTTACCCTCTAGGTTGTATTCAGACATCGTGGTACTTAGTCAATCACAATGTTTTGTCTGGACAGGCAGTCATTAGGTGGGCTAGCGTTGTTTGAATTGCTTGTTGGTTGCGCTGATTAGTTTTAACCTTACCCAAGGGTCTATCACTCGTGGCCAGACTATACATTTTACGCAATAGTCTGGCTTGTCAGGCTAGGTAGTTCTAGTAGTGGGTAAAAGAAGTTCCACATTTGTTTGACACAGGCTCTTTAAGCACAGAAACCAGTCAAAGGAAATAACCTCTGAGAAAGGAGACAGACTGAAACCTCAATATAAGGGTCTCTCTTATAATGTAAAAAAGTGGAGTGTTGGTCTAGATTCATCCAGCTGAGCCACGTTCTCTCCTACTCTAAATTGCTGTTTAGTAAAGTTTCATCAAACTGAAGCATTGATTTGAGTGCATAAATAAGTTTCTATGTGGGGTAGCTTGACAGATGATGCCTCAATATTTTGGCTAAATACCTGGTGCTTTGTGTTACACAGCTGAATATAGCTCTTTTGACATGGGCAAAATGATGATGCAAAGAGAACATGGATCAGAGCTTAGTCACAATCAGTACTCCAACTATGGCATTGGCCTGTGTTGAGTTGGTAAGTGGGTAACTTGTTGGGGTAGTTTCAAGTGACATTTTCATATGGGAAATTCACGTCAATCTATGTGTTTGGCAAACTGCTTTAGATGAAAATACACACGGAGATCACTTCAAATGGCGGCACTATTTCTGAAATCTGACAATAAGTGCTTATCTTTGGGGTACTCACCTGTATTGTTCCAAGGCTCTACACAGGACTGCATGTACAATGCTCTTTCATCTGGAAACCATATGGTACAAATAGTTAACATCTACCTACAGTTAGCACGTCGGTCAACACACAAGAGTTTAACCACAAACATTAACCTGGAACAATAACTGAAATATTTTATTGCATACAAGAACTAAATTGCGAAGGGGTTACATCACAATTGCACTGGACTGTGTTGGATTTACAAGGAGCTTTTATTTGTCACATGCATACTATGAGCAGTGTAAAAAAGACAGTAAAATTGCCTGTCGGAGCACTCAAGAGCAAAAGGGGCAAGGAAAAACTCCCTTACCTCAGGGGGGGATTCCTGTGTGCTGTGTTTTGTGTGTGGGCCAATGAAGGGGAGGTAAAGACAGGAATAATAGTCGAGATGTGTTTATGTGTGTGTGAGTGAGTGTGTGCCAAGGCAAGAGAGCATTGTTCTGAAAGTATCATAAAGGGTCTTAAAATAGCAAGCAGTGGACTGTATGCATGAGAGGAGTGATGTCAGTGAGGAGTGATGGAGACAATGTACTGTATACTGTATGTGTGGGGTGGGGTTGTCTTGAAGATTTATTACCATTTACTTACTATTTACATTTATTCAAAAGTATTAATGCTTTAGTGCCATGGTCAGGGAATAGGATTTCCACATCCCATATTCAGCATGAATTGCATTCACTAGTGTCATGATGCCCATGGTCATCACTGAAGGTCAGTAGCTGTGTTGGGGGCTGACTGTGTGAAAGAAGTGCAGTGCAATTAGACAAGTGCACACAAGTGACTGGGCATCAAATCAAAGGATGCAGATGACACATACCAAGACTTCCGCTGACTCGTTGCGACACTGGTGGTGCAGGGATGGGTGTTTCAAGACCTAGCCTTTGAGGGTCATCTTCTCTCATCGTCCTAGTACAGGGCATCCAGAATCCACTTGCCACACTGCCCTCACATACAATAGTCCATGACAATGAGAGCTTTAAATTACAGTAACCAGGCGCGTAACTACCGCAGGTTCAGCGGGTGCGGCCGCACCGGGGCCCGTGGCCTTGCAGGGCCCGTTCGTCGCCACCTCTGAAGAGATCAATAACGTTTCTATTTGAACACTTCAGATATGTACGGGTCCCTTGAAAGAAGCAGTGAGCCCCTCTATGTAACAGCGTTCGCCTGAACATAAATTACTTGTTTCTACACAATGTCGAAGAGAGACATGCGGATGTTTACTTTTAAGTAAATTGATCACCGCTAGGATTATATGAGGCGTAATTTACCCTGAATCTCACTTCATGGTGACACCTGAAATATTGTCCAACTTAATAGGGCAATGTAAACTATAGGCAAATGTGTATAAATTGTTATCAACATATAGAGATAATAATCAGCGAAGTGAACAACAACGTGTATTTTGGTAGTCTAATTTGCTTTAGGCTACTAGGGATTGTGGGATAGCCTGCGGTAGCCTAATGAACCTGCGCATTAGGCTACGTGCAGAGTTGATCTATGAGTCGAAATATAAACCTTTTGAATAAATGTAAATAGTAAGTAAATGGTAATAAATCTTCAAGACAACCCCACCCC
>JAODXP020008536.1:0-11993 GCA_027497455.2 Sardinella longiceps
TCTCAAATTCAAATTCAAATTCAAATTCAAAAAGGCTTTATTGACATGACAAGAGCACTTGTGTTGTCAAAGCATATACAAGTAAGAGACAGAATAATGCGTAACAAAGGAAATTAATTGACAAAAGAAAATAATAAAAAAAAAAAAATAATAATAATAATATGTATTAAAAAGAATAATAATACAAAAGTGGATTTACGACAGTGGAGTGTTGAGAGAATCTGTTCTTTGTCCATTTGGGCACATTCCTTCTAGTCTTGATTTGTGGCACATATAAACATAGTGGGCTGCTAGCTCAATTGTCAGTGGATCTTCTCCTAAGAGAATTTTCAATTTAGAATCAAAATCCAGTGACATAATTTTTATATTTTGTATTTCAAGTTGTGAGTAAAATTTTTCTCTAATGGATTGATAGTTTGGACATCTTTGCAGAAAATGTATTTCATCCTCAACCTCCATAGTTTTACAGTGCATGCAGAGACGTTGTGTTTTTTCTTTCCAAGATTTTCTGTGGCGTCCTACTTCAATTTGTAATTTATGGTCACCTAATCTGTACTTTGTGAGGCAAGTTTTTTGGGGTTGTTTTAATGTAATTAGGTAGTTAGCTAGCTCTCTCTCTCTCCCTCTCTCTGTCTCAGTATCACTATTGCCATTAACCACGCTCTCTCTCTCTCTCTCTCCCTCTCTCTTGTCTCAGTATCACTATTGGCATTAATCACGCTCTCTCTCTCTCTCTCTCTCTCTCTCTCTCCCTCTCTCTGTCTCAGTATCACTATTGCCATTAATCACGCTCTCTCTCTCCCTCTCTCTCTCTCTCTGTCTCAGTATCACTATTGCCATTAATCACGCTCTCTCTCTCTCTCCCTCTCTCTCCCTCTCTCTGTCTCAGTATCACTATTGCCATTAATCACGCTCTCTCTCTCTCTCTCTCTCTCTCTCTCCCTCTCTCTGTCTCAGTATCACTATTGCCATTAATCACGCTCTCTCTCTCCCTCTCTCTCTCTCTCTGTCTCAGTATCACTATTGCCATTAATCACGCTCTCTCTCTCTCCCCTCTCTCTCCCTCTCTCTGTCTCAGTATCACTATTGCCATTAATCACGCTCTCTCTCTCTCTCTCTCTCTCTCTCTCTCCTCTCTCTGTCTCAGTATCACTATTGCCATTAATCACGCTCTCTCTCTCCCTCTCTCTCTCTCTGTCTCAGTATCACTATTGCCATTAATCACGCTCTCTCTCTCTCTCTCTCTCCCTCTCTCTTGTCTCAGTATCACTATTGCCATTAATCACGCTCTCTCTCTCTCTCCCTCTCTCTGTCTCAGTATCACTATTGCCATTAATCACGCTCTCTCTCTCCCTCTCTCTCTCTCTGTCTCAGTATCACTATTGGCATTAATCACGCTCTCTCTCTCTCCCTCTCTCTCTCTCTGTCTCAGTATCACTATTGCCATTAATCACGCTCTCTCTCCCTCTCTCTCCCTCTCTCTGTCTCAGTATCACTATTGCCATTAATCACGCTCTCTCTCTCTCTCTCTCTCCCTCTCTCTGTCTCAGTATCACTATTGCCATTAATCACGTCTCTCTCTCTCTCTCTCTCCCTCTCTCTGTCTCAGTATCACTATTGCCATTAATCACGCTCTCTCTCTCTCCCTCTCTCTCCCTCTCTCTGTCTCAGTATCACTATTGCCATTAATCACGCTCTCTCTCTCTCTCTCTCTCCCTCTCTCCCTCTCTCTGTCTCAGTATCACTATTGCCATTAATCACGCTCTCTCTCTCCTCTCTCTCCCTCTCTCTGTCTCAGTATCACTATTGCCATTAATCACGCTCTCTCTCTCTCTCTCTCTCCTCTCTCTGTCTCAGTATCACTATTGCCATTAATCACGCTCTCTCTCTCTCTCTCTCTCCCTCTCTCTGTCTCAGTATCACTATTGCCATTAATCACGCTCTCTCTCTCTCCCTCTCTCTCCCTCTCTCTGTCTCAGTATCACTATTGCCATTAATCACGCTCTCCTCTCTCTCTCTCTCTCTCCCTCTCTCTCTGTCTCAGTATCACTATTGGCATTAATCACGCTCTCTCTCTCCCTCTCTCTCTCTCTGTCTCAGTATCACTATTGCCATTAATCACGCTCTCTCTCTCTCTCTCTCTCTCTCTGTCTCAGTATCACTATTGGCATTAATCACGCTCTCTCTCTCCCTCTCTCCCTCTCTGTCTCAGTATCACTATTGCCATTAATCACGCTCTCTCTCTCTCTCTCTCTCTCCCTCTCTCTGTCTCAGTATCACTATTGCCATTAATCACGCTCTCTCTCTCTCTCTCTCTCTCTCTCTCTCTCTCTGTCTCAGTATCACTATTGCCATTAATCACGCTCTCTCTCTCTCTCTCTCTCCCTCTCTCTGTCTCAGTATCACTATTGCCATTAATCACGCTCTCTCTCTCCCTCTCTCTCCTCTCTCTGTCTCAGTATCACTATTGCCATTAATCACGCTCTCTCTCTCCCTCTCTCTCTCTCTCTCTGTCTCAGTATCACTATTGCCATTAATCACGCTCTCTCTCTCCCTCTCTCTCCCTCTCTCTGTCTCAGTATCACTATTGCCATTAATCACGCTCTCTCTCTCTCTCTCTCTCTCCCTCTCTCTGTCTCAGTATCACTATTGCCATTAATCACGCTCTCTCTCTCTCTCTCTCTCTCCCTCTCTCTGTCTCAGTATCACTATTGCCATTAATCACGCTCTCTCTCTCTCTCTCTCTCCCTCTCTCTGTCTCAGTATCACTATTGCCATTAATCACGCTCTCTCTCTCTCTCTCTCTCTCTCTCTGTCTCAGTATCACTATTGCCATTAATCACGCTCTCTCTCTCTCTCTCTCTCTCTCTCTGTCTCAGTATCACTATTGCCATTAATCACGCTCTCTCTCTCCCTCTCTCTCCCTCTCTCTGTCTCAGTATCACTATTGCCATTAATCACGCTCTCTCTCTCTCTCTCTCTCCCTCTCTCTGTCTCAGTATCACTATTGCCATTAATCACGCTCTCTCTCTCTCTCTCTCTCCCTCTCTCTGTCTCAGTATCACTATTGCCATTAATCACGCTCTCTCTCTCCCTCTCTCTCCCTCTCTCTGTCTCAGTATCACTATTGCCATTAATCACGCTCTCTCTCTCTCTCTCCCTCTCTCCCTCTCTCTTGTCTCAGTATCACTATTGCCATTAATCACGCTCTCTCTCTCTCTCTCTCCCTCTCTCTTGTCTCAGTATCACTATTGGCATTAATCACGCTCTCTCTCTCTCTCTCTCTCCCTCTCTCTGTCTCAGTATCACTATTGCCATTAATCACGCTCTCTCTCTCCCTCTCTCTCTCTCTCTGTCTCAGTATCACTATTGCCATTAATCACGCTCTCTCTCTCCCTCTCTCTCCCTCTCTCTGTCTCAGTATCACTATTGCCATTAATCACGCTCTCTCTCTCTCTCTCCCTCTCTCTCCCTCTCTCTGTCTCAGTATCACTATTGCCATTAATCACGCTCTCTCTCTCTCTCTCTCCCTCTCTCCCTGGTTGGTTGGGTTGGTTGGGTTTATTTATGGATATAGAAAGACAAAAAGGTATCCAAGGGATAGCATGTAAAAGCGTAAAACACTTATTTCCAACATGGTCCCTGATGGAAGAGGACAAGACATACCAAAACATGTAACAGATATCACATACACATATGCCATCACATTCCTGCGTCACCTAGTTCTCCACTTTATTCCACAAAAATACTCTAACTCTTTGTTTAAAACACCTTTTTGTTTCTGCCATTTTAATATTTAGTGGAAGGCTATTCCATAGCATAATCCCTGTATAAAAGAAAGAGCTGCGAGCTGTGCTTTTTGAAGCTGGTACCTTACAGGAGCGAACACTTGCTCTTGTTCCATGGGCATGTTGAGTATGCACCATTACAATCTGGGATCCCAAGTACTTAGGGGCTATCCCATTAATAATGTTAAACATATGATTCAGTTTTAGCTGTTCAACCCTTAATTTCACAGGCAGATAGTCCACTTTCTTAAAATCATTTGAAGTAACATGATACCTAGATGGTTTACCTAATATAAAACAGATCATGTTGTTTTGCATAACCTGCATTTTATTTTTTATTTTTACTGTCAGGCCGCTGTACCATGCTGAACAGGCATAGTCAAAATGGCACTGCACAAGCGCTGACACAAGAAGTTTTTTAACTTTAAAATCTAATTGCCTTGTGTTACGGTACAAAAATTTCAATTTAGAAGCACTTTTATACAATAGCTTCTCCGCAATTGAATGACCAGTCAAAGTCTGATCCAGTGTTAAACCTAGATATGTGACTGTTGATTTTGTTTGTATTTCGTTACCGTTACATGTGACTTTTAACTCAGGTGCCTTTTTTATCCTATGTTTGGTACCAAATAAAATGCATTCAGTTTTCCCCACATGCAATGACAGTCTATTGTCTAGCAGCCACTGTCTTACATTGTTCAACTCATCAGTGAGGGTGTGTTGAATCTGAGAGATGTCCCTGCCAGATACAAGTAGAGAGGAGTCATCAGCATAAAGAATGACTTTACATTTAACAGCTGCTGGCATATCATTTACATAAATAAGGAATAACAACGGGCCTAAAATTGAACCTTGGGGCACCCCACACGATATTTGCAAGGGTTCTGACAATACCCCATCATAATCACAAATTTGATATCTATCTGATAGGTATGATTTAAACCACTGTAATGATGCCTGGCCAAAACCCATGCATTGCAACTTAGATAAAAGAATTGAATGGTCCACCGTGTCAAATGCCTTCTGTAAATCTAATAAAACCATGCCTGTATAATTTCCATTTTCACTTTCTTGTCTGATGTAATCACATAGGTGAGTGAGGCATGTGTCGGTGGAGTAAGCAGACCTAAAACCAGATTGGAGGTCATAAAGCAAGTTGTTGTGGGTTAAGTACTTCTCCATCTGATTGAAGACCACTCTTTCTAATATTTTAGACAAAGTTGGTAGGATTGACACCGGTCTATAATTTTTAACATCAGTCCTACTACTTTTCTTGAATAGAGGGAGAACCTTGGCCCTTTTCATTTCAGTTGGAACTTTTCCAAGTTGTATAGACAAATTAATAATATGTGCAATGGCGCCCCCTGTAACATTAGCACTATCCTTAATAAATCTGGCGGGGATTTGATCCAGGCCAGTGGCCTTGTTGGTGGATAATGACGCCAACATCTCCCCTATCTTTTCATTTGACACTGAGCAAAGCTCAAACGGGTCAGGTAATACATCTTTATAAATGGACCTCAGAAATTTGGCTCCAAACTTCCCTGATCCTACTGGAAGATGTGAAGCCAAGCTGGCAGCAATTGTAGTAAAAAACGTATTAAAATGATTTGATATGACTTTTTTGTCAAAGCAAACTGTATTGTTAATATCAATCCCAGTATTACAACTATTAGTATTTGATTTTCCAGCACCAATGTCTTTTAGTATCCTCTCTCTTGTCTCAGTATCACTATTGGCATTAATCACGCTCTCTCTCCCTCTCCCTCTCTCTCTCTCTCTCTCTCCCTCTCTCTGTCTCAGTATCACTATTGCCATTAATCACGCTCTCTCTCTCTCTCTCTCTCTCCCTCCCTCTCTCTTGTCTCAGTATCACTATTGGCATTAATCACGCTCTCTCTCCCTCTCTCTGTCTCAGTATCACTATTGGCATTAATCACGCTCTCTCTCTCTCTCTCTCCCTCTCTCTGTCTCAGTATCACTATTGCCATTAATCACGCTCTCTCTCTCTCCCTGTCTCTCTCTCTCTCTCTCTCTCTCTTGTCTCAGTATCACTATTGCCATTAATCACGCTCTCTCTCTCTCTCTCCCTCTCTCTTGTCTCAGTATCACTATTGCCATTAATCACGCTCTCTCTCTCTCTCTCTCTCTCTCCCTCCCTCTCTCTTGTCTCAGTATCACTATTGCCATTAATCACGCTCTCTCTCTCTCTCTCTCTCTCCCTCCCTCTCTCTGTCTCAGTATCACTATTGCCATTATTCACGCTCTCTCCCTCTCTCTTGTCTCCGCTGTCATACTGCTGTTGTGAAGGATGCGACGTACACAGATGTCACGTATCGGCGTCCTCTCAGCCCAAAGCAAGACGATTGGCAGGAGTACATCGCAGTCGGACCCAACAGCCAGTTAGAACCAACTTCACCTTCCTCCAAGAAGCCTGATTGGCCCACGACAGACATGGAGACTGTCTACTCAGCCATCATAGTCTAACCATGTGACCAAAACAGGAAGTGTCTGACGCCACCTTCCAGAGGGTCACCACCAGAGGGGAAATGACTATGAAATCTCACCATCACATGGTTTGCCCAGTAACAGTACCAAACGACCTACTAATATATTCCTTTAAACCATCTAAAAACATTTTTAAAACCCTGAAAATTAAGACTTAAATTGGCTAAGAGACCAAAGCACCCCCCCTTCTTTTGATTTTATTCGGTTTTGTGACTGTAACAGTGCTCACGAGATTCTGTGAGAACGTACCGTAAACATAAACCATCTAGGGTTTCCCGTTCCACCGTAAACATAAACCATCTAGGGTTTCCCGTTCCAGAGACACAGTGGTTTGCCGTGTCTTTACTTTGTCTTCATCAAGGATGCCTCGTCATCAAGAATGCCTTGTTTGTCTAATTGACATGGTTAAAATGTCTTAAATGATTGCATTATGCTGTTCTTTCATTCTTTTGTTAAGAGTACTGTCAAGCTCTTAAAGTAACACCAGGCAACGTTTTGTTTGTCGCTGTTTGTGGAATCCTTGTTATCAGACAATTAGTTTTGGTCGGCATCCATAGTGGGATAGGGGTTGGTGGCAAGGAGGCAGTGGCAGACGGATGAACACATGGAATGAACAAGATTAAGGTTAATACTTCATATTTAAATGCCTTTGCTCATAATGGTGGAGGCTGGTGGTACTGTAGCAGTTAAGGAACCTGACCAAAGTGGTCCTAGAGTCAGTGGTCAAGGTCATGTTGGGTCATGAATGAAATAGTTAAAGACAAGTGTGACACTGACAACTATCACCCGGTGGAATGGAATACTGTTTTATAATTGGCTGGCAGGGTGTCTGTTAATTCCTTATCTCGCAAGTCTTGTACTGTGTGAGGATTAGTGAGTTTACCAAACCCACACAGTAAATCCACATGTCCCTATGACAGTAAATCCACATGTCCCTATGACAGTAAATCCACATGTCCCTATGACAGTAAATCCACATGTCCCTATGACAGTAAAGCCACATGTCCCTATGACAGTAAAGCCACATGTCCCTATGACAGTAAAGCCACATGTCCCTATGACAGTAAAGCCACATGTCCCTATGACAGTAAATCCACATGTCCCTATGACAGTAAATCCACATGTCCCTATGACAGTAAAGCCACATGTCCCTATGACAGTAAAGCCACATGTCCCTATGACAGTAAAGCCACATGTCCCTATGACAGGCCTGCACAGGCTTGGCTACTGGACATGGCCCCTAATGTAGGTCCAACATGTGCCCACATTTCTGAATGGAAAAGGGCCCCACAGTGGACAGCCTATAATGTGGCACCCAGACATACCCGTCATTTCACTATGGTACAGTGGGCCACTGGGCCTTCAATCCCATTCTTTGGAGGCCCTTCACTTTGAGATCCACCTGATATTATACAGTCATTGGGATCCACACATATGCTGATATTATAGTCATTGGGATCCACACATATGCTGATATTATAGTCATTGGGATCCACACATATGCTGATATTATAGTCATTGGGATCCACACATATGCTGATATTATAGTCATTGGGATCCACAGTTGCTGACAGTATGTATTGTATATGTATTGATTATGCTAATTTAGCTAATTATGCAAATTGCCCAACATATGCAAGCTACCAACCAATAGTTTCTACATGCTAGGGACCCATACTATACATTTCTGTAATAAAATTTGGCAAAGTATTATAAAAACCAATTCATATTACAATGTAACAACAGTATGTAGGTACACTAAAATAAATAATGGAAGTACAAGATTAGTACATGATAATACATATTGTTACACAGGTTGTACCACTGTACTTACATAAGTAGGTAGATACACTGTAACAATGACACTGTAAAATAAAGTGTTACCAACTTTTGGTGTACTCAACATTTCCAGGTTGACTCTTCTGGCAAAAAGACTAGTTAGGGTTTGGGTCAGCTGGGTTTTTCAGGTTTGGTAATTGAAAACTGAACACACACATATGGTGGTTTGGGTCAGCTGGGTTTTTCAGGTTTGGTAATTGAAAACTGAAACTCACACATATGGCAGTTGGTTATTCAGGAGAGATTCCCCCAGTGTGTTAGTGTGTGTGTGTGTGTGTGTGTGTACCGTATGTATCTTCTCTCTGCATCCATCCATGTAGTTCACTAGTTTTACCTTTCTGATCACTGGCTACACATGTGTGTGTGTGTGTGTGTTTGTATTGTCAGAAGCAGTGGAATCTCACCTGCAAGAAAGTGTGAGTGTGTACACAAGATTGAGAGGCCAGAGTTAAATTACTGCAGAGCTTGTGTGTGTGTGTGTACACAAGATTGAGAGGCCAGAGTTAAATTACTGCAGAGCTGAAGCCGTAAAGTTTATTAAACAAAAACAAACACAGAATTCCAACAGAACTCATATTAACATACAAAACAACTCTGTTCACCTGAGCACAGGCCTATTCATACAGCGCATACAGAACTGATGACACACACACACACACACACACACACACACACTCCTGCTTTATTCACAGCAGTTTATTCAGTCACACTATTTCCATTCCCATCTGCAGATGCGCGCGCGCACACACACACACACACACGTCTGAAAAGGCGTTAATAATTACTTTTTCTAAATTGTTTTTATATCAATCTCCCCACACACACTCATACCTAACTACACACCACTTTCGGCACGGATCTACTGTTCCAGCACACCCTGGGGTCCACACACACACACACACACACACCTCACCCTCAATCCCCCAACACACTGGACTGTCTACTCTATGATGAGCTCTATGGTGTGTGGCACTCACTCACTCTCTCCCTCTCTCTCTCTCTCTCTCTCTCTCTCTCACACACACACACACACACACACACACTAGACTGTCTCCTCTATGATGAACTCTATGGTGTGCGGCACGTCCTGGCCCTCCACCCCACTCTGTCACACACACACACACACACACACACACACACTAGACTGTCTCCTCTATGATGAACTCTATGGTGTGCGGCACGTCCTGGCCCTCGACCACGGAGATGTTGGGCATAGCGACGGTGGTGGCGGAGGGCACGGTGATGGTGGGGTGCAGGATGACCACGGAGGAGGAGGAGGGGGAGCCGGGCACCAGCATGCCCGAGGAGGAGGGCTGCTCGGCGGGGAGGATGAGAGCGGTGCCTCCTCCGTCTGGAACCTGGACCCCCAGGGCGTGCGTGTCGTCTGTAACCATGGCGTCGGGGTGCGGGGGAGAGGGCGCCACCTGGTGCACGAGGAGGATGGTCTGCACGGCGGACTCTCCCTCGGCACCGGTGGCCTGGCCGTCGTCTCCGCGGGGGTCGTCTGCATGCGTGTGCAGGTGCTTGTCCAGATTAGCGCGTGAGCGGAACGCCACGGGGCAGCGCGGACACACGTAGGGCTTCTCACCACTGTGCACCCGGGCATGCTCAGTCAGCCGCGCCGCCACGCTGAAACTCTTCCCACACACCCAGCAGGCAAACGGACGCAGACCGCTGTGGATCCTCTCGTGGTCTTGCAGGTGTGGAAGTTGCCGGAAACGCTTCCCACAGTGGGTACACTAGACACACACACACACACACACACACACACACACACAGTACAGTGTAAGTTTACACATATCCATCATGCTTCAACATGTTGTACACATGACAATAACACACACACACCTAGACACAGCTTGAGGTACACTCTCTCATACACACATACCTTGAGTGGCACACTCTCTCTCTCACACACACACGGCTCACCTCAAACGGCCTCGTCAATGTGTATATGCATGGCAAAGGTGGATGCAAACTCTGTCACACACACATATCTCTCACACACATACACACACACACACACACACACACACACTCACACACACACTGCTCACCTCAAAGGGCCTCTCGTCTGTGTGTATGCGCATGTGCACGGCGAAGGTGGAGGCGTAGGCGAACTCCTTGGCGCAGTGTTGGCATCGGTATCGGCTGGGCGCGCGCTGCTTGTTCTGCAGGCCCTGGCAGTGTGCCAGCACGTGCTCTCCGAGGGCAGCGCCCGTGGCGAAGCGCCTCCTGCAGGGCGCCAGGGGGCATCGCAGCGGCGTCTGACCGGTGTGTGAGAGACGGTGCAGCTCAAGTCCCTCCTGCGTCACACACCGATGGCCGCACATCTCACACTCCAGCTGCCCGCCCGCCTTGCCCCGCCCCTGGCCCCGCCCCCTCCCCCGCACGCTCACCACCGTCGTCGCTTCGCCGCCCTCCGGCCCCGCCTCCACCTGGTTACCTTGGCAACGCTGCAGATGCACCTGAAGCACCGTCTGGTTGAGGAACTGGGCCGAGCAGTGCGGACAAGACTGGGGCTCTGTGGACAGGGATACGTTAGTTAGGAGTGTGTGTGTGTGTGTGTGTGTGTGTGTGTGTGTGTGTGTGTGTGTGGGTTTGTGTGAGTGTGTGTGTGTGTGTGTGTGTGTATTGTTCTCCTACCTTGGTGTGAGAGGGAGTGCAGGTCCAGGTCTTTTCTGCGTTTGAAGGCTTCACCGCAAATCTCACAAGTGAATGGATGACTAGTGTGCAAAAGTCTGAGAGAGAGAGAAAGAGAGAGAGAAAGAGAGAGAGAGGGAGAGAGAGAGGGAGGGAGGGAGAGAGAGAGAGAGAGAGAGAGAGGGGGGGGGGTGGAGAGCGAGAGAAAGAGGGGGAGAGAGAGAGAGAGAGAGAGAGAGAGAGAGAGAGAGGAAAGAGCGAGAGAGAGCGAGAGGTTAATGTTGAATAAAACATATAGACTATGACAGGGAGTAAAACATATAGACTATGACAGGGAGTAAAACATATAGACTATGACAGGGAGTAAAATAGACTATGACAGCAGGGAGTAAAACATATAGAATATGACAGGGAGTAAAACATATAGACTATGACAGGGAGTAAAACATATAGAATATGACAGGGAGTAAAACATATAGGCTATGACAGCAGGGAGTAAAACATATAGAATATGACAGGGAGTAAAACATATAGAATATGACAGGGAGTAAAACATATAGGCTATGACAGGGAGTAAAACATATAGGCTATGACAGGGAGTAAAACATATAGGCTATGACAGGGAGTAAAACATATAGACTATGACAGCAGGGAGTAAAACATATAGACTATGACAGGGAGTAAAACATATAGACTATGACAGCAGGGAGTAAAACATATAGACTATGACAGGGAGTAAAACATATAGACTATGACAGCAGGAGTAAAACATATAGGCTATGACAGGGAGTAAAACATATAGGCTATGACAGGGAGTAAAACATATAGAATATGACAGGGAGTAAAACATATAGACTATGACAGTGACAGGAAGTAAAACATATAGAATATGACAGGGAGTAAAACATATAGACTATGACAGCAGGGAGTAAAACATATAGACTATGACAGCAGGGAGTAAAACATATAGACTATGACAGCAGGGAGTAAAACATATAGGCTATGACAGGGAGTAAAACATATAGACTATGACAGCAGGGAGTAAAACATATAGACTATGACAGGGAGTAAAACATATAGAATATGACAGGGAGTAAAACATATAGAATATGACAGGGAGTAAAACATATAGAATATGACAGTGACAGCAGGAAGTAAAACATATAGACTATGACAGCAGGGAGTAAAATAGGCTATGACAGGGACGTAAGAGAA
>JAODXP020008537.1:0-5000 GCA_027497455.2 Sardinella longiceps
CTGTAGATGATGAAACTATACTAGCACTCATTGGATTTTAGCTCATTTAATAGCACACTCACCCCCCAATCCATTGTTTTGCTTGCCTGGTCATCACCTTCCTACACAATTCCACTTGGTTCTCACCTCTCTTCATTACTCCATCTGGGATTCTGGTCATTGGCTTCATTGGCACAGGTTGCTTCCCATCCTGGCCAATTGGCTAACTTTGAGAAAGCAGCGTGAGAATGTGATAGGCTCTCAGTCAAGGGCTGATCCAATCTTTTGGATTTAAACACCTACAGCAAGCAACTGTTACTCGGTACACCCTGAATCTCAGACCGTCATACGAAGCAAAACATAGACCAAGGGGCTGGTTATTATAACCAGTCCACTGTTTTGCCAGTGGTACTGTAAGTTCAAGTACAGGGCTAGCTAAATCATGAGCAGTGTTGGATAAGTTACTCTAAAAAAGTAACTTGTTACTTTACTTTAGTTACTGCTGTGAATTGTAACTGAATTACTTTACTCGTTACTCTTTTTTTAAAAGTAACTTCACTACTTTACTCGTTACTCGTTACTCGTTACTTTCCTCCTGCTCATCCAGATTTCCTATACAGAAACAGACTCATTCAGGGTTGTAGGCTACTGGGACACGTTGCCTACTGTACCTACTCTCTGGTGCACATAGACTTTGGTTAATTATTAATATTTAGTGATTTGGTGATGAGAAACACTGTTGTTGTCTGTTGAGAGGTATGCGTCTACATAAATCCTACAGGATGCTCAATATAAATTATTTGTAACCTAACCTAATTGTCAGATGCTGCAATAGAGTAGACCAACTTCATATGAATAAACAAACAGAATATACCTCAGATATGATTTAACTGTGCAAATCGAAAGTAACTTAGTAATGTCTAGTTACTGTAGGTAGTTACTGTAATTAAGTTACTGATATTTTAAAAGTAACATGTTACGTTAGTTACTGCAAAATGTAACTAATTACAGTAATTAGTTACTTTGTAACTAGTTACCCCCAACACTGATCATGAGTCAGTCAATGCACCTTACATGGACGTGAGTCACACAGTTGTTTAGCTCTCTGGTCACTAAGCAACGGCACTGGGCTTTCCTGTGAGCCCCTGGCTGACGTCTTAGTAGGTAAGGAAGAAGGAAATGTGTCTGTTTTAGCTGACCCTGTGGGCTGGGCATTTCATATCACTGTCATTTAGCCAATGTCCTTAGGCAGGTGGAAGACGCTATTTCAGAGAACAGACTCATCTTTACAGGAAAAGCCAAAATGGGTAAACAATAGATTGCAAGAATAGAACAATAGGAAACAGCTTAGGCACGGTCTGAAACGGATATTGAAAAGGGAGGTCATTTTGAGTGTGTGAATATGATGCCACTGTACCTAAGTATCATGGCAGAGAGAGAGAGAGAGAGAGAAGAGAAGAGGATATATAAGATAACCTAGTTGGTAACACTTTATTTGAAGGTACGGTCATAAGACTGACATGACACTGTCATTAATTATAACATGACATTGTCAAGAATCTGTCATACCTGTCTAACCCTAACCCTAACCATGACAAATACAGGGTGACACTTAATGACATTAAAGTCATGACAGATGTATAAAGATTATGACAGATTAATGACATCATGTCACAGTTAATGACAGTGTCATGTTAGTCTTATGACGGTACCTTCAAATAAAGTGTAACCGGATAGGGTAGTTTATTTAAAAACAGCACTTGAACTCAATTCACATCAAAAAGCTATAGAATGCAACGAAAAGGGGTCCATTTTGGAAAGTAAAATGAGAAACTCTGTGGGTGTAATGATTAATTATTAGTTAATAATGAATCAATAATTCAGCATTGATGAAAGGGTCAATAGGCCCAGCTCTTTTTGTGTGATATGAACGGAGGAACTAATTCATGAAGGGGCAACAGGGTTAGAGTCTCAGTGATTCGGAGCTGCAGAGACACTGATACTTTCATTTCTTTTTTCCTTTGTCTTTTTTTGTCTCTGGGAAGGATATTATGACCACTGAAAAAAAAAAGTCCCCTGAAAAATGTGCCAAAAATAATGAAAAACAGCCGAGTTCATATTGTTTTACTTCCTGTCTAAATAAATACACATGAAAAATCCCCCTGTATACAAATGTGAGAGCACACACTCTCTTGCGCTCCCTTTATTCTTTTTCTCTCTCTCTCTAGCACACACACACACACACACACACACACACACACACACACACACACACACACACACACACTTTTTGGCAAGTCCTTTTTCCATTGTAATGATGATGCAATTATTTCATGGTATTGCCGTACCTCAGAGCCCTGCTTCAGAGCGAACGCCCACACAGTCCCATCAGAAAGAGAGAGAGAGTAAGAGAGACACGCACACACACACACACACACACACACACACACACACACACACACACACACACACACACACACACACACTTTGATTTCCCTTAACTGTCCTCCACACATAAACAACTGGAGGTCAAACAGGCACGACTGCGCTCTCTGGGATATCAACAGTCATTTAAAATATTGTATGAGCATCGAGGAGTCACTGACTGTCCTCTCTGTCGGATTCGGCCTGAATTTTACTGGTTCAAGATTCAAGTACTTATTGTCATTGTCGCAGGAGTACAACGACATTATGTTTGGAGCATCCACATTCACTTCCATAGCAAAATAAAGTGCATATTTGAAAGTGCAAACCCAGTTATATGGTGGCATTATGCTAGCCTGACATAGCCCGCCCATAATACTGCTGTTCATCCGTATTCATGGTCTGGAGGTTGTTTAACCTGAAGCGATTATACTGCGGGGGGGAGGGCATTCACTTCTGGTTTGAGACGATTGGACAGCTCGTCTCATCAGCTTCGCTTATTGGCCGGTAGACTCCCTACCGATGTAAACACGCCCCAGAGGACCGTGCCCAGACCATGATACGTATGAACATTCGTATTATGGGCGGGCTATGTCAGGCTAGCATTATGCAGCAATGCAAAAACAGTTCAGGGCAAATCAGGCAGACATAAGAGTGGGTATGGTGGTTACAAACATAACACTCCTCTCTCCTGATTGGTCATTCAGTAAGTGTGGTGGTATTTCAAAGACACTTCAGCTGAATCTCAATGTCCCTCCTAAGCCCTATGCACGGAACCCTTGAAGACTCAATTAGCTTTGATTCAGCCAATCATGAGATGGGCTCTTTACAGTTGAGTCTTTGAGGGTTTAGGGATTAGTACTCAGTGTGATTCAGCCTTTGTCTCATGTGCAAATGTAATGGATTAAGCACGTGTCACACACAGCAGGCTACAGAGAAGTCTGATACCTTAAGGTGACAGACGGAAAAGAAGAATTCAAAGGTGGACGACTACGCACACACACTCTCATTGTGACCTTGGATGACCCTGCCGGCTGTTGAGCTCAGCTGCAAGTTCTCCAGTCTCTCGCCTCAAGTTCAGAGGAGAAAGTGGAGGACAACTCTGGAGTAATCCTGGACCAGCTCTCCCCCACCCCCCCATTCATCTGCTGTGTGTGTGTGTGTGTGTATGTGTGTGGTGTATGTGTACAGTATGTGTGTGTGTGTGTATGTGTGTGTGTGTGTGTGTGAGTGAGTGAGTGAGTGAGTATATGTGAGTGTGTGTGAGTGTGTATATGTGAGTGTGTGTGTGTGTGTGTGTGTATTCAAGTCCCCATGCAATCCAGTCCTCCCCTTTGCTGGAGGGCAGCCGCCTGGGCCTGCCTGTTCCAGCGGACTGGCTGTTGCTCAGTGGAACGGCGAGCGCGGGCCGGGGCCAAAGAATTTGCTTACCCTGGCCTGGCCTGGCCTGGAGGAGCTGCCTGCCTGACTGCCTGCCTGAATGCTGCCTCTGGTCCTCCTGGAGGCCTACAGATGCCTAAAACCACTTCAAATGTTTGGCACCCCCATACAAGGACACCAGCCCTAGGTCAGGAGAACAGCAACTAGAGAGCTACTGCAGCACTTTTGCACTCTGGTGCTGGTGTGTTTGTGTGAGAGTGTGTGTCGGTGTGTGTGTGTGAGTGAGATCATTGAAGTGTGTCGGCGTGTCTGTGTCTGTAGTTGTGTGTGTGTGAGTGTGAGTGAGTATATCAGTGCAGTGTGTCTGCTTGTCTGAGTGTGAGTGTAGTTGCGTGTCTGTGTGTGTGTAGGGTGCATAGAGTGGCTGTGAAAAACTTATTAAGTAAGGGAAAAGAAAAGGAAAGAGAAAGAAAATGAAGGAAAAATAAAGAGGATAAATGGAGAGAAAGAGGAGCCAAAAGAAAAAGAGAGAGGAGAAAAAGAAGAAAAAAGAAAGAAGAAGCGAGAAGAGAATGAAAGAGAGTCAAGCGAAGGTCAGCGTATGGCGTGAAGGTGTTTTAATGGATAACACACCTGCAGGGGCTGACTGGTGAGACACACACACACACACACACACACACACACACACACACTTGTACACACACACACTTGTACACACACACACACACACACACACACACACTAGAGGCATGGACTCAAAGGCTGGAAGATGTTCAATCCCATTGATAAAGGAGTCTTTGTGCACAGTTTGATAATAGCGTAACTACCTCAAAGCCATATGCTTTGCCCATTAACCTTCTTTCACAACGTCACAAAGTCCCCCAAGTCCGGCCATAAATAATGTAATTTAAAGATGGAAAAGCCATGAAACAACAAGTGCTGATCAGTAATAACTGAATATTACTTCCATAGATTTAAATTATTGCTCGGATAGAAGAAACAGATCCTATCATCAAAGGTCAATTGAACACGTCTGGGAGGGATGTCATGAAGAATACAGTCCAGATGGTTAAGATCTCAACCCCTCAAAAAAGACTCCCACGAACTTGGGCTGGAGAAATATCGCTTCATTTAAGCACCTTGGCAAAAGGGCGGGCGTAGGCTCCATCTCGAGGCTCCTCCTGTCCAGAGCAAATAACGTGTTTAACTCAGGACTC